>SSNR01000059.1:1536817-1600407 GCA_006937965.1 Callopanchax toddi | reverse complement strand
CCTCAGCCTTCATGCCCTGTGATGTTGAAATCACAGCAATGTTTAATTTGCACATCATGTCTCGTCCTAATAGATTAATGGGGCAAGATGGATCGATCAAAATTGGGCAATAAACTATCTGTCCTGTTTCTTTATCCACTATTGTCATTTGGTTTGTCAAGTGGTGTTGTTTTACATGTCCACTAGCTGTTTTCACAAACACCGCCTCCTTAGAATATTCAACCCTGGGAGGAGGTGAGGTCAAAACAGTTCTGCATGCTCCGGTGTCACACAGACAATGATATAATTTTCCATTTATCATTATATCTCTGTATGGTAAGTCAGTTCTATCCTCCCATGTGAGTAGAGCTGCGAAAATGTCAACATCTGGTATTTTTGTGGGCTCAGCAGAATCTAGTCACATCTGAGGTGAGAGGTTGTAGACACTGTTTGGGTTGTAGGGAATTTTTTGAGATTGTTGTTGAGTTTGATTTTGCTGATTTTGGGTCTGCTGTTGATTCTGCTGATTCTGTGGATTTTTTCTACAATCTCTAGCAAAATGACCTGGTCTTCCACAGTACCAGCAGTTTTCATCAGCATTTTGCCTAAAGTATCCTCTCCCTCCTCTTCCACGGTGGGAGTTTCCTCCCCTTCCCCGTGGATAACCACGTCCTCTGCTCGTGACTTGACCAGCAAAAGCGACGAGGTCAGGAGCAACAAGGAAAGATTGTTGGACTTTGGATATAACAACTTTTTGAGCGTGTGTCGCATATTCAACCGCTTGTTGGACAGAACCGGTGTCTTGGTGTACCCAGTTCTTTTTTATGAATTTTTGTATGTCAGGAGTGCATCCTTCTAAGAAGGCACGTTTTAATTGTTGTTGATATGAGCTGTTTTGATCGTCATTTTGTGGGATACCTGAATTAGCCTTGAAAATTGGTTCCAGTCTGGCTATGTAGTCAACTGGAAGTTCGTCGTCTTTTTGTTTACACGTGGAAATTTTGCCGTAATTGGCGCGTTTTTGAAAGACGGTTTTTACTCTGTCACCGAACTGGTCGAGAGCCGTTCTGAGTTCGAGTGAGCCAGCTCGTAAAGGGTCAGGATTGGCACCGGCGTTATGTCCGGTGAAGTCGCCGCGAACACGACCAAATTTGTGTCCAAATTTTAATTGGATCACGTGATAGAGCTCGGCACCGTTTAGCTGGAAACTTTGAGCGAGTTCTTTTAGGTCGTTCACAAACAAGTCTGGGTCATCCTCAAAGTTCCCTAGTCCGTCAGCTGCCTTTCTCACGTCCTCTTTAGTCCATGGTCTAAAAATCTGAATGGTTGGACGAACGTCAACTCCCTGACCATATCGTGGGTTAGCTACTTCGACCAAAGGACAAACAAGTTGGTCTGAGTCATTGTTAGATAGGGTGTGTTCTCCTGTAACTGGGTAGAGTCTTGGCTTACATCCATCTACTTTATGCTGATCCTTAGCTTGTCTATTCTGTTGTTGTCGTATCTCTGTCATCTTCCTTTCATTGTCTGAAGTCTGTGGTTGAGTTGTGTCGTCATCTGAGTGAGGACTGGGGGAAGGTTGTTGTCCAGTCGCTCCTTCTAAGTCCTGTCTGGGTTGTTGTTGTCTGGGCCTATTGGCTCTACTAACTACAGTCTCTTCATCCTCATTTATCAAGGCACACACTTGGTTTTTAAACTTTTTCTCCATGTTCCTCTTTTGTCTTCCCTCATCTCGTCTCTTACTTTCTGTCAACCAGTCTTCTGACAGTCTGTACTCTTTTTTCAGTTTTTCCTTTTTCTTTTTGTTCTTTTCTGCTACAATTCCCTGTTTTAAAGATGTTTGTAGAGACAAAACATCTGTGGTATTAAGTCGTCCTGAAAAACAATGTTTTTTCTTCCATTTCTGAGCCATATATCCTGAACCTTCACTTTTCATCTCCATGTACTTCACATCACCTTCTAAAATGTCTCCTTTTGAATTATTAGTTCCCATTATTACATTGGTCTGTTCAAAATGTCACTGGCATGAGGACAGTAATAGGATAATGAGTGCGCCCTTCTACTGTAACTAAATTACAGCGGCACCCACTTTACGGGACTGAACCCAACCTGTTGAAATTATTGTCCACCAGTACGTGATTTTGTCCAGATAAAACAACAAAAATAAGATAACGATGTCCCTTATATTAGACACTCGTGATCTTCATTCACACACCATTCATTCCTTGACATGAATTACGTTTCTATTCGGTCAAAACGCTTAAAACCTACCAAATACAGTATTACAAAGTAATCTGTTCTATGATCCGTTCGGTGGACCTGACCAATTTGGAAATTCAATGTCAAAATGCCTACAATTAGGTCTTATTCCTCCGGCCTTAACTTATCTTCCATATTCATCTTTACAGCGCTCAAAAACAAGTTTACGTGTATCAATCTCACCGTCTCAGGGTCGCTGATATTTGAGTTCGTTGGATCCGTCAGTCTCCCACCGCCGTCGAGGACCAGGCTATGACCACCGACCTACGGCGAAAGCAGAACACCGGAGGATTTTGTTGTAGCACCGAAGGACAGATGTCCAACGATGGCTGTCGACAGTCTTCGGTGGTGGTGATCTCGGCGTCAGGAGGAAACGTCTGGACCCAGAGACTCGAAGGACCAATTAAATGTTAGGGAGAATATCAAACGACTCTGATGAACGGAGAGGAAACCAGTTTGTTCTTGCAGCAAGGGTAGATCAGCTCAATGCAACATGGCATTCAGAGCATCAGCTACAAAGAGAGAATCTCCCTTGTACGTTTATTTATACACAAGGATTGTAGAGACAACGGAAACACGGGTTCAGGAAATACAATGATGTGATTATAGGTCAAGTAAAGGTTTGTGTGTGTGTGTAGGTGTAAGTTGAAGAATGAGGAAGTGTAGGTGTTCAGACTGGTTCTGGTGTGTGTGTGTGTCTGAGTTTGTGAAAATAAGGAACTGAAAGTGAGTGTGGTGTGACAGTCATGTACAGAGAAACAAGTAGGTCAAATGTCAACTGGAACACAGGGTTATATGCACAATATAATAAAATAAAAATATGAGTAAATATAAGTAAGGATAATAAAGAAATAAACTCTCTCTAACAATATATATATATATATACAGTATACCGGTCCTACAAATACAGTATACTGGTCCTACAGTATATATACAGTATACCGGTCCTACAAATACAGTATACCGGTCCTACAGTATATATACAGTATACTGGTCCTACAAATACAGTATACCAGACCTACATATACAGTATACCGGGCCTATATATACACAGTATACCAGTCCTACATATAATACAGTATACCGGTCCTGCTTTGACGGCATGTAGCTCAGTAGCTAGAGTGATCGTCTGGTAACCAGAGAATCACTGGTTTTATCCCAGCTCCAGTGGGGTTACTTTGTCCTTGTGTCCTTGGAGAGACTTGACCCACCTTGTCTACTGGTGTAGTCAGAGGGACCTGGTGGTGGTCAGAAGGACCTGGTGGTAGTTAGAGGGACCTGGTGGAGATCAGAGAGACCTGGTGGAGGACAGAGGGACCTGGTGGTAGTTAGAGGGACCTGGTTGTGGTCAGAGGGACCTGGTGGTGGTCAGAGGGACCTGGTGGTAGAGGGACCTGGTGGAGGTCAGAGGGACCTGGTGGTGGTCAGAGGGACCTGGTGGTGGTCAGAGGGACCTGGTGGAGGTCAGAGGGACCTGGTGGTGGTCAGAGGGACCTGGTGGTGGTCAGAGGGACCTGGTGGTGGTCAGAGGGACCTGGTGGTGGTCAGAGGGACCTGGTGGTGGTCAGAGGGAAGTAGTGGTGGTCAGAGGGACCTGGTGGTAGTTAGAGGGACCTGGTGGAGATCAGAGGGGCCTGGTGGTGGTCAGAGGGAGGTGGTGGTGGTCAGAGGGACCTGGTGGTAGTTGGAGGGACCTGGTGGAGATCAGAGGGACCTGGTGGAAGACAGAGGGACCTGGTGGTGGTCAGAGGGACCTGGTGGTGGTCAGAGGGACCTGATGGTGGTCAGAGGGACCTGGTGGAAGTCAGAGGGACCTGGTGGTGGTCAGAGGGACCTGGTGGTGGTTAGAGGGACCTGGTGGTGGTCAGAGGGACGTAGTGGTGGTCAGAGGGACCTGGTGGAGGTCAGAGGGACCTGATGGTGGTCAGAGGAACCTGGTGGAAGTCAGAGGGACCTGGTGGTGGTCAGAGAGACCTGGTGGTGGTCGGAGGGACCTGGTGGTGGTCAGAGAGACCTGGTGGTGGTCAGAGGGACCTGGTGGTGGTCAGAGGGACCTGGTGGAGGTCAGAGGGACCTGGTGGTGGTCAGAGGGTCCTAGTGGAGGTCAGAGGGACCTGGTGGTGATCAGAGAGACCTAGTGGTGGTCAGAGGGACCTGGTGGTGGTCAGAGGAACCTGGTGGTGGTCAGAGGGACCTGATGGAGGTCAGAGGGACCTGGTGGTGGTCAGAGGGACGTGGTGGTGGTCAGGGGGACCTGGTGGTGTTCAGAGGGACCTGGTGGTGGTCAGAGGGACCTGGTGGTGGTCAGAGGGACCTAGTGGTAGTTAGAGGGACCTGGTGGAGATCAGAGAGACCTGGTGGAGGACAGAGACCTGGTGGTGGTCAGAGGGACCTGGTGGTGGTCAGAGGGACCTGATGGAGGTCAGAGGGACCTGGTGGTGGTCAGAGGGACCTGGTGGAGGTCAGAGGGACCTGGTGGTGGTCAGAGGGACCTGGTGGAGGTCAGAGGGACCTGGTGGTGGTCAGAGAGACCTGGTGATGGTCGGAGGGACCTGGTGGTGGTCAGAGAGACCTGGTGGTGGTCAGAGGGACCTGATGGTGGTCAGAGGGACCTGGTGGTGGTCAGAGGGACCTGGTGGTAGAGGGACCTGGTGGTGGTCAGAGGGACCTGGTGGTGGTTGGAGGGACCTGGTGGTGGTCAGAGGGACCTAGTGGAGGTCAGAGGGACCTGGTGGAGATCAGAGAGACCTAGTGGAGGTCAGAGGGACCTGATGGTGGTCAGAGGAACCTGGTGGAAGTCAGAGGGACCTGGTGGTGGTCAGAGGGACCTGGTGGAGGTCAGAGGGACCTGATGGTGGTCAGAGGGACCTGGTGGAAGTCAGAGGGACCTGGTGGTGGTCAGAGGGACCTGGTGGAGGTCAGAGGGACCTGATGGTGGTCAGAGGGACCTGGTGGAAATCAGAGGGACCTGGTGGTGTCAGTGCATGGCATCTCCACCTCTGTCAATGTGCCCCAGGACAGCTGAGGCTACAATGTAGTTCATCACCACCAGTGTGAATGGGTGAATGTCTGATGTGTTGTGCAACACTTTGTTGAGTCTAGAACTCTAGAAAGCTCTCTATAAATACAGGATTTTAACCATTTGTTCTCATTAGACTTGTCTAGCAGACTAGCATTATAGTGAGTTCACAAACTGGGAAAAATGTAGTATTTAGTGCTTCTCTTCTCCTTTTTTTTAACTCTGTGTCCTGTCCGGCTATGGAGCAAACAGAATAGATGTCTGAGTGCCAGGAACAAGCCCGACAGTGTTGCTGTTTCAGGTGAGACGTTACAGCAAATGCTATAATGCTCAACCTGACTTGCGTTTAAATATAAACCCCAAAATCTTTATTAGAATATTTTTATGGTTGATTTGAATCCCAATGGACACGGAGCCTGAAAAGGAAGGGAAGGGTACAGAAAGAAGGGTGGGGGAGAAAGTAAACAGAAAAAGAAGAACACAAGAGAGAAGAATCCACTTCTAGACCTGCAAATAAAGCACAAACAAACAAAACAGGGAGAAAAGATACAATAGCAACAAACAACATATGAATATACAACAGTTGTGATATTCTTAAAATGTATACGGTAATTCAAGAGAGTTCAGTGTCAACCACAGCCCCAGTCAATGTGTCTGAAAACACCTGAGTCCGTCTTTATGTGAACACCTTGTGATCACCTGTGTGTGTATTTGCGCGCTTGTGTATGTAAGGTTTCTCTATTGAAACATTCAATAACAAGTTC
Source organism: Callopanchax toddi (assembly GCA_006937965.1). Lineage (NCBI taxonomy): Eukaryota > Metazoa > Chordata > Actinopteri > Cyprinodontiformes > Nothobranchiidae > Callopanchax > Callopanchax toddi. The sequence goes on along the minus strand of SSNR01000059.1, from coordinate 1,594,386 downwards.
GAGGAGCCACAGACCCGCCCCCAAGGCCCATGGAGGACGCGGAGGAGGTCCAGGCCCCAGACGTCCAGAGGCCACCCAGGGCACGGACACCCCAGGGAGACCACTGCCAGGGCAGCCGCTAAACTCTCCCCTAGAGAGCGCAGAGGCTCACCCTACGTGGATCACCCAGCAGTCGCCGCAATAGAGGCCCTGGGGGTCGCAGCAAGGGGCTCACAGGCACCGCCCGCAGCCGGCCATCCAGGGCAGATCCAGCCGGAATCAGAGACCCAAGACCCAGGGGCGAACCAGTCCCAGCAGAGGCCCAACCACACCCGGGGGCCCAGATCTCACCAGGCAGGGAGGATAGTCTCTACAGAGGAGGGCCTAGCATGTCACAGAAGGGGGGGGGGGAAGACCAGACCTGACAGAAAAACAGTCAAACACAGACAGAATCACTCTTGCCTACCCTCATGCACACACACACATCCCTGCAAACATACTAAGACACACAATAGATGCTGTACACCCACTCTCACTCCTCATGCATACTCAATGTTCTCAGGATCAGGAACCAGCACCCTAAGGGTGAAGCCGGCCCTGAAATCCAGAAGATGGTCCCTCCCGTACTGAAGTGGGGATGAGGAGACCACCGCAGCAGCCGAGCAGCCCCCCGCCGCAGACCCTGACCAAAAGGCCCGTTCCACTCCTGGCCCCAGGCAGCGAGCAGAGAACAGGGGTGTAGGAAGATCCCAAGTCTCCCCCCACCTGCTCCAATGTGTTGTTGATGCATGTTGTAGTAAGATGCGTTTAAAAAAGGGTGGGGGGAGCACGCGCGCCATCCCCTCCCTGGGTTCTAAGTGTCTAAATGCAACGTGGAGATGAATAATGACACCAGAGAAGAGTTTAGCTGGCAAGACCCCCCCCCCGGGTATTACTGGGTGTAATAATCTCTCCAAAGACCCTAGATGGATATTGTAAGAATGTCATGAGTGGAAGTTTTTAAATTGTGCATTAAAATTGGGCCACAGGCTGCCACAGGACTGCAGAGATGGTATTCCACACCGGTGACGTACCTGCAGTGGCGGCCCATCCATAGGGAGCGCTCGGGCGCCGCCCCACCAGTCCCAAGAGGAAGAAGAAGAGAAATAAGGATGACAAAATATAAAAAACTAACAAAGATAAAACTAAAAGAGCCGTCCATTATATATACAATAAGTGCTGTGTATAATCTGCATTTAGGTGTAGTTTAGAAAGGCTTTCTTACTATTTTTTACTGGACCGATTCTTTGGGTTCTACTGCGCATGTCTGGACCGGACGCCGTCCCAACATAGCGCATTGTTTTCTGCTCCTGACGCATGCGCACTGAGTGCAAAAAATAGGAGATCGCTCGGGACGCAGGTCTTCAGCGTCCCTGTGTGACATGAGCACAACGGCAGGAGACCGGAGTGTTGCTCAGACCGAAACCGGAAGTTCTTGCTCTCTTTTTAATGGAGGGTAGAAAATGGATATTTATTCAAAGAGTCCTTGCCCGCTTGTGAAAATAAGCCGAATGATTCCATTTGTCCTGATTTAATCAACTCAGTAGTGAGTGACTTTGTTTGTTCTTTTCTTAATGACTATGTGTCTTTCATGGATTTTCCCATTCCAAAACCCCATAGGCGGAGCTAGCAGTGCAAAGTCCCGATGAGTGAATTTATACCTTAAATAGCAACGTGTGTTTGTTGAGGTGTCTGCCGAATGTTAGAGAAATACAGATACTGCTGATTGAATACGTTGGTTTATGTAGTTTAGCCCGTTTTTCATGCGTTTTCTCTACTTCTCATTAAATTATTATGGTGTTTTAAGGAAGTTTGGTCTGACTGGGTTTGATGGGACTTATCAGTGGATTTGACTTTATTTTGTTGTTAATTCACTTCATTAGTTGAGCTGATTGTCATGACTTGCTTGTTTAGTGTTTGTTGTCTTAATTGTAACATTAATTATCTGACTGTATTAGTTAGAGATGGATTTATTTGTTTGTGGTGTCAGTAGAAAGATAATTGTGAAGATTAAGTAATGTTTTTGACTTTGCCAGGTTGTTTTTTCCTGTAAACTTTTACAACTTCTGTTGTGACCACAATGTGGTTGTCTAGTGTCCAGGGACCGTCTACAAAGTGCAACCTGATAAAAAAACTTTAGTAAACTCATTATTACTCTGGTCACTAACCTCACAGGAAATACCAGCTGCCTCTTTTTGATTATTCAGCTGCACTTTAAGAGAAGAGTGAACATTTTGGTCAGTAGAATCTGTTCCCTTTAGTAAACCCTGTATTCTACTGACTAAAATGTATTTTGACACCTGACCCAAGGTGGGTCATGTAAAAAAAAAAAATCATGCAGTCCATTTCTTTTCTGCATCTCTCATATTGAGTTGCGTGGGCAGGGTCTGACACAGAGACTGGCTTGGTAATAATATAAAATAAGAACTTGAATGTTCTCTACTTTGTCACAAGTACACATGTTGATAGCTTGGAAAATGCAGCTCAGTTGTAGTAAGCAGGCACTAAGAAGTAAAGAGAACAAGCCAGAGAAGTTTCCAAATAAAAAAAGGCAAAGCAGAAGTTTTAGAAATAGGCGTGTCACACAAACAATGTTTTCATTATGGAAAGAGTAATACGCTCAATTCAGATTATTATTATGTTTTTATCCTTACGGGTTAACGTTTGTTGTGATGACTTTTACGAGAGTGGTGGCATGGAGTGGAGACGGAGCTACTTGAATATCTTATACTCACACTGAGAAGCAGCAGAACCCAAGAAACACACACACACCTTACACACACACACCTCCAGTCAGTCTGTTGGTTCAGCCTCATTTAGTCTGGTGTGTAACTGTCTCTGTGTAATGAATGGCTAACATCCTGAAGACCAGCCAGACCAGTGAGTCTCTATGCTGACCAGACAGACAGACAGACACACACACACACACACACACACACACACACACACACACACACACACACACACACACACACACCTCAACATTACCCAGACATACTCCATTTATCACCTCAACATCCACGTTACATAGTGTACCAAGGGTCTCCGTCCTTATTGATACACACTGCTGCCCCCCCACCCCCACCCCTCATTTAGGGTGGAGTTCTTCTGTTTAGGATGCACCATCATGTCCCTAGCCACCGCCACCACTCTCTCATTCTGTCCACAGCTACCAGCAGTGGGAAATTATGACAAATGGTTTTTATGGTTGTTTTTTCTTCCTATTTCTTAGTTTGTGTTTTTGCATTAAATAACAGAGAAGATTAAAACTTTCCAATTTTAGTGATGACTAATGCAGCAAAGTGTTTTGTGGATTGACCTTTTATGAGGTGTGCATGTGTATAAATGTGTCCAGTATTGGTGCCGCTGTTTGATGAGTGTATAAATGGTAACGAGGCACACGCCTGAAGGTACAGACAAGTGACTGAGAGGAAAGCCAGCAGAGTTGTTGATGTTTGTCTCCTGGTTACTGCAGCTGAGTGTTGTGCTTTTTAAAAGCATATTGAAGGTAAAAAAGTGGCAAGAAAACAGCAGATTGCATCCAGACAAAGAGCAGAACGACATCTTGTTGCCTTAAAGCTGATCCTGGATGAGTTTCTGGTTGTTCATGTGGAGTCAATTTTCTCCCTGCTGTCCCAAACATGTTGACAATTAAATACTAACTATAGGCACGTTTCTACTTCAGGAGCCTTTTTAGGAACCGGAGTAGCTTCCTGGGGCCATTCTTTACCGCTGCTCACTTCCACTACAGGAACCATGGCAAACGCAGACTACCAGAGTAGAAACTTTCCTCAGAGGCCAGGCCTGATAGAAGGTGAAGTGTTATCATTTGTTAGACAGAAAGTTGACTTCGTTCTTACATAAGTGAAATAGATGTCATCATGGTGGTGCAGTTGTTAGCACTGTTGCCTCGGAGCAAGAAGGTTGCAGGTTTGGATCCCGGCTGCTGCCTTTCTGCGTAGAGTTAGCATGTTCTCCCCATGCATGCGTGAGTTTCCTCCAGGTACTCCGATTTCCCCACAGATCACAACATGCCAGACACATTAGCCACGTTTCCACTATCGGACCTTCAGGGTAAATCCTTGTAGCGTTATCAAATACGCTATAACCTCTGACCCCTAGACCATCACACAAACAATAATCCTCTTTTTCCCAATAACTTGGATTATAATGACTCCTTTATTATGTTTTAACCTGAATTGACATTCCTCCAGGTGTCCAGATCATTTTTCCGGAAGATTCCACAGGACTCTTTTAGTATAATAAAAAACTCAAAAGACTCCTTGGTGTCTCTTTCTAAATGACACTTTTAATCTACTGATCAGAAATGTATTAGTATCAGTATTATTTCATATTTTTACTTTGCTAAAGGTTGTTTGTGTGACTTGATAGAAACTCTCCCATAGGTCCACATCAGCACACGACTCCAGAGTGTGGTGTGCGGTAACACAGAAAAGACCATACATCACACACAAAGCAGTTTCATCCACTAACATTGTCAGGTCAAATCTCGCAGAACTTCTTGAGATTAAATGTGACTTTACAGTAAACAAACATCTATCTATCTATCTATCTATCTATCTATCTATCTATCTATCTATCTATCTATCTATCTATCTATCTATCTATCTATCTATCTATCTATCTATCTATCTATCTATCTATCTATCTATTTTCTTCTGCTTATAAGGTCAGGTCACAGAGGTAACAGGTCCAGGAGGGAAGCCCAGACATCTTTCTCTCCCCAGCAACACTCCCCAGTTTGTTCTGGGGAACCCTAAGGCATTCTCAGGTCAGAGAGGATGCATATTCCCTGCAGTGAGTCCTGAGTCTTCCCAGGGGTCTCCATCCAGTGGGACATGCCAAGAAAAGCTCCAATGAGAGGCACCCAGAAGGCATCCTATTAGATGCCTGACCCACCTCAGCTGACTCCTATTGATACAGAAGAGCAGTGGCTCTACTCCAAGCTCCCGCAGAATGACGGAGCTCCTCAACTTGCCTCTAAGGCTGAGTCCAGCCACCCTACCAAGGAAGCTCATTTTGGCCACTTGTCTCTGGGATGTTGTTTTTTCAGTCATGATCCACATCTCAATATCATAGTGAGGGTAGGAATGTAGATGCACCAGTAAATTAGAAGCTTTCCCTTTTGATTTAGATCCCTCTTCACCACGACAGACCAGAACAACACACTCATTACTGAAGACGAAGCCCCAAACTGTCGGTTCATCTCCCACTTCATTCTACCATCACTAGAGATCAAGACACCAAGATACTGGAACTTTTCTACTTGAGGCAGGAAACATATTCTCAACCCAAAGAGAGCATTCCAAGGGCTCAGATTTAGCATGGACGGAGGTGATGTGTCCCCACCAATAATCAGCAGTCACTGAATTGTCCCCACCAAAAATTCAATTCAAGGGTGCAGAAATAGCAGACCGGGTGCTGAGCTGCTGGGCACGGAGTCTGCGGATGGACCTGTGTCCAGGGGGAAGAGGCGAACGAGTCTTGGTTGAATGGTGCAAGCTCCTCACGGCCCGCGCCGAGCCGCTTCAAGCCGATGGCACCTGTCCTAGGTCTGGATGAGGACTGGTCATCAGGCATTTTCCCAGTGATGGTAACTTTGGGCTGGTCCCCGGACTGGGACCAGGACAGATCGCTTTAATCTGCACTTCCTGTTTCCTCTAAATGCAGTAACTGCTCACTCCTTTAAGGAGAACCCTTTGTTCTGGAAGACCTGATTTCATATTTTAGTAAATTTAGCTTATTGTAGCTTCCAACCTGAGTTCAGAATGAGTGCACAAGAAGGTTGAGATTTCTATATGTGAAGGTCATTGTCACAAGGTCATCAGCTCTGAGATTTAACCAGGCTTCTTATTGTGTGTGTGTGTGTGTGTGTGTGTGTGCGCACGTGTGTGTCTGTGTGGACAGTCTGTATTGATCCCCACATATCACGCTAACAGATATTGATCTGTTGTATTTTCCCAGCACATTAACAGTGCCAGTGAGAGAGCATTAGAAATAGAAACTCAAAGTTCTTTCACACTTTTCTGAAAAACTTTTGGCATTGATCTTTTTTATTTTGATGATAGGATTGTGATGTTGAACTGTAAAAATGTGAATGATATCCAAAATTCTGAGTTGCCAAAGTCTACAAGTTTTGGAGTGACAGCGTTTCTGATTGGAATCATTTCTGTAGCCATTTCTTTTTCAGCTATGTTATATTTTCCTCTTTCATGTTATTTCTCCCACACATCCCTCAGACTGGTTTGGATGGTTTTGGTCCACATATAGTGTGGAGGATTATGCTCGTCTCACATTGTGCAGTGATTTGTCTCTACCCAGGATCAGGCACCGGTATTGGGTTTCGTGGTTCTGGAGGCCCTGCATCTGGAAGTTTAAATAAATAGTCCTTGTCCTGTTCTCAACACTTGTGACACTTTTCTGTTAGGATCTGTCTTTTTGTTCGACCATCGTAGGTAGGACAAAGTAACTACTGATACTTTCACCAAACAACTAAAGCTCCAGTTGACCTCATCCTGAGATCTGTCTAATCCTAAATGAAAGTGGAGGCTCCACTGTAGCATCACTGGATTAGACACAGGTGTTGTTCAGTTATCTTTGTTTTAATGAATAAAATGGTAGCATTGTTTAAAACTCCATTCTGTTTTAGACCCAGTTCAATGCAGTTAGAACATTTATTAAAGAATCTGGCCACTGACCTTTTGAAAGCAAACATCTCTGACCCAGTGAGTTAAACTGGCTCCTGGCTGTGATTTAAGTTGTGTTTTATTGTGGTTTGTGAGATAACTGTAAATACATTTGCTTTGTTTTCTTGTGTTCTGGTTTATAATTTTATTTTGTAAAACCTCTTCTTCAGTAAACTTATTTTACCACACCTGCTTTGTGCTATAAGTCCTGTCTGCACATATTCAGTCTGATTTCTTTTCTATGGAAATTAATTTTTTCAGAAAAGTAATGAAATATGTAAACTATTTTTAAGACTGAACTGTAATTTTGTGAGGAAGTTAAGAATAACATTTTGAACAACCTCTCTTCAGAGAAACAGTGTTTATGTTCTACAGGACTGATGAGCTAATGGCTAGCCAAACACAGCTAGGACCACAGGGTCAGGTCTGGCAGGACATTATCAATCTGGAAAAATATTCTTGTAATGTAAACCTGACAGCAATGTAAAGGTTTATAAAACACCATTCTCATAATCTTCAGTAAAATTATGGAGGTTGGAGACATTTTATAAATGCCACAAAACTAGAGATGGGTACTGGATTCTGTACTTTTTAAGGCACCGACCGAATTCCGTTGTACCTACCGAGGATTTATGTGATATGAAACATTTTTTTTTCTATACCTGTCCTTGATTAATAAACTTGCAATATAGAGATTTTCCAAGATGTTATTGAGATGCAGACTAGCTAAATGCGGGTCTTTTATGTTCTCTTGTTGTTGTTTAATGATTTTGATATGTAAGGATATTTTTTTGTTTTATTGATTTTATTTGTTTTTTTTTATCATGTTTGATTCTGTTTTTTGTGGAAGCACTTTGTGATTTTTTTCTGTGAAAGGTGCTATATAAATAAACTTTTCTTACTTACTTACTTTGATGACTAAATTGAGAGGAGAGCGAGACGTAAAACGTTAGTGTGTGGAGCTGTGGGACAGTATTTGGATGAACTCCGGGTCTTTTTTCTGTCAATCATGTGAACAACAAGCATCATTTTATTATTCTTCATAGAATCCTTCTTGACAGACTGTGACAACCCTGCCAATTGAGACCATTTTGTGTCCTTATTTAATCAACTCCATGGTGAGTCATTTGCTTTCTTTGTTTCTTTTGTTTTACTAAGAACGCTATGTTCAACCATTCAAACTGCTGGTGAGCTAACGGCTAGGCTAATGAGCTCCGGTGATAAGTGATTTTATTCATTAAACAGCAAAATGACTTTGTTATTATTATGGCCAAACGTTAGAGGAATACTTATACTGTAGTGTTGACAGAATACTCTGGTTATTGTATTTTTGTTCGTTTTGGATGTTTTCGTTACTTTTCCTGTTTAATGCCAAACGGAGCTCAGACATTGACTCTACATGGAGAGGAGCCAGTTGAGGTGGTTCAGGCATCTGGTCAGGATGCCTCCTGGAAGCTTCCCTGGGGAGATGTTTGGGGCATGTCCTGCTGGCAGGAGGGCCCCGGGTCGACCCAGGTAACGTCTCCAGGCTGGCCTGGGAACACCTTAGGGTTCCACCAGAGGAGCTGGTGGACGTGGCTGAGCATATTTGTCTGTCCCACTATGAAAAAATCCTGTTAAGGTACATTTAGAATCTGCATCTAATTTGTGACCATGATTAGTTGTGAGGTAACTATCGCCAATATGTTAAAAAAATGAAATCGATTGACAGCCTACTACAGAATTTCATTGCCTAACAAACAATTCAGTTACTGTAAACGTATTTGTGAGGAATTCATTAAAAACTGTCGATAACGATCAACATGATACTGTTACTTCCTCCTCTAACCAGTTTACACTTTGTGTTTCTTTATAAACACCAACCTGAAAAAACTAGTCCTGTTTGTCTCCTGTCAGGTGACCTTAGTGATGCATTTTTGGCAAAATATGATCTCCAGCCAACTACGTGTGTGTGTGTGTGTGTAGGTGTGTGTGTGTGTAGGTGTGTGTGTAGGTGTGTGTGTAGGTGTGTGTTTCTGCCTGTTTGTTAGTAATATTTCTGTCAACATAGAATAGCTTCAGTAAAATGTATTATTTGCAGTTTGTTTGTTTTTTGTGTTGTACCAAAATCTGACTGACACTCGACTCATCCAGAAATTCCTACTGAACAGTGATCCTTATACTGAATACCAGACTGGGACTTATTATATTACATATGATACCATGACCCCTGCACTGAGGTACACATTAAACAGTGATCCTGATGCCGAGTGCTGTGAAAAGTATTTGCCTCCTTATACATTTGTTTTGTTTTTCTTACTTGTTCCTCTTAAACCTTTGCCACTAGGAGTGCTACCACAAGTTATTACATTTAGGGGGAAGTAGCCTTTTCACTTAGTCCCAGATTGGTTTGGATAGCTTTTCCCCTTAAACAATAAATGCATGTTATATAGACTCAGGTGATTTTTGTCTGATACTAAAATCTGGTTGCTGATCTGAAACACTTTAGTGTGACTAAGAGGCAAAATCAGGACATCTGTAATTGGGCAAATCTTTTTAGAGGACTGTACAAACCCTACACTGAAGTATGTCCTGAACAAGGACCTTCAAACTGTCTCAAGCACTGAACTGTGACTTAAACCCTAATTAAACCCTATTTAAAACCCTATACTGATCAACTGTTAGAGTTAACTCAGTTCAAGCTAATCAACATCTGCATACACAAAAGTAGTAACAGGTCATTCAAATATACAAATTCTGAACTAAAACCGGGGGTGTTTTGTAGACAAAGGTGCTCTGATTGGCTCTGTCCTCTAGAGAGGAGTAGTCTGTTCAGGGAAAGATTTAGAAACCAGCCATTTTAGCATTAGCCCAAAACACATTTCCCTAAAATGAGAATCAGGAAGTAAAAACAGTGAAAATATTTGATCACTTTTGGGTCTCAGACACAGTCTTTGGGACTGATATGACTGTTAGAAGATCTTTAGGAAGTGGATTTTTAATAATATGGGACCTTTAGGACGAGATGACCTCAGTTATAAACTCTTCCATGTAAAGAATGCCAGGCCTCTAATGAGTCAGGTATGGAAATAAACTGCTGCAAAATACCATCCTGTAACACAGTAAACATCAGCTGTTCATTCTCCAGTTAATCTACACTGCAGTATCTATATTTTACTCACATTTTTATTCCATCTAATACTGTTTATCACTTCTGATTTACTGTTTTTTAAGTCAGCAGCAGACATGTGGCCTGTAGTTAAATCTGTGATAAGTCACAAACAATCTACTGGCTTAAAGCATTGTGAAGATAAACTTTTCTGTGCTGTAGTTATGTTATCTTAACAGATTTTTATTCTCCAAACATCAAACCGTATATGAAAACAGTTTTTGTCTGTTGTTTAGTTCTGTGATTTCCCAATCTCTGCCCGGACCTGAAAGCCAGCACAATGAAGATTTTTATTTAATAATGTTTCCAGTATGTTGTTTCTGACATCCCCTAAAAGAACAATGTGAGGTTTTGTCTTTTTGTGGTTTAATACACTAAAAAATGGTCAATTATCAGAAAAAAACCCTCAGGAAGAGAACTAGTTTTAACATCTCTCTTACGGGAAGTGTATTAGTTATGTACAAAACATAGATGATAAAAACAAGACCTCTAAAGAAGACCTGAGCTGATCCACGTGGCTTCCTGACCTCCAGTAGCACACAAGAAAGGATTCAAATTGTACAAACACACAAGCAGTCATCCTTAAAGAAGATTGTGTTTTTAAAAGTGAGGCGCTGGACTGAGCAGACAAAGACGTCTGATGTAAATATCTCACTTCTGGATCACAGTTCACCCAGACCATCCAGATGTACGTATGAAAGTGTGTGTTTGGTGTTTCTGGGCAGGAGAAATATTAACAGACCCTGGGAGGTTGACCCTGCAGCTCGAGGTCATGTGGAGTGATGGGAGCAGTTTGGCTGAAATGTGGGGCTCATGCTTAAAGTTATTTACTGCCGGGTTGGTGAAATACTGCTGCATGTTTCCTCAGATCCCACATAAAAAATCTTTGGAAAGTTTAAAGAGGTCTTGTTTGCAGTTTTCCTTTCAGTAGCAGTTCTGTTCTTAGTGTGTGTAGGTTTGGTTCTGCTCCATCAAAGTGTCCATGTATACCTGATGGCACTACCCTGAACATGTTGCACCTAAAATGAACAAAGTGGCCATTATTAATGTTTAATCGCCCCTGAAGTTAGTTCTGTGAAAAGTGTCTACAGTGGGGAAGGTCACCTGATACTGCTATGATCTGCTCAAGGCAGTAAAGGCCAACCATCTTCTCTCCCTCCCTATCATAGAATAGGTCAGTTAAATTGTTGGTGAAGATGTGCTGTAAATGTTCTCCTCTCCACTGGACTGACTGATTCATGTCTGTTATGAGATAACTGTTATGACCTGCTACCTGCATCTGTTGTTCTAATCTTCAGTCAAAGAAAATCATTTTGAAAAATAATTTTCTTGATATCCACATGTAATTCTGACATTGCCGAGTTCAGAATATCTGATTTTATGAAGACTGGAGTGCAGCTAAGTGTTGCAGACTGATGATGATGATGATCATCATCATCAAGGATCAGGTCAGGACCTCCATGACCAGGGGGTATGTTGTCTAGGGTTTTTAGGGTTTTCCATGAAAAAGAGGAGGCATAATACCAAGAGCCAAGAGATCTTGATCAAAAAGAGCCATGATAAATATGATACCTGCTTCATAATAGGGAGACCAGGTCCCCCTTCTGGAGCCTGTTGGTGAAGGCCCAGTTGTCAAGCCGCAGCTCCTGGAACTTGGCCATCCTCAGCCCAGAAAGGCTACAAGAAGTCACCTCCACATGGGCTCATAATCTGCAGGGAGAGAAATCAAGGTTGGGGCAATAAAGCTGGGTGGCTAGTGATGGCAGGAGCCTGGCCATTAAAACACGACTCTAGGTACGTGGAATGGTTTTATTTCTAAAAGCTGTAAAGATCTCATTATTTCACATGTTTGTGTCATCATCTACTGTTCTTGTGATTTTAATCAGGTTAAGAAATCATAAACCAGATATGGTCCTCACTAGCTTCAGTAACAATCACATCTACATTCAAAACCCTTCAAAATAAAAGCATTGTCTTAATAAATCTATAATACACTCACTAACCAGTGACAGATACTATATGTACACAATATCATTTGCAAGAACCTGGTATGTATAGAATGGACCTGGAATATTGGACATAGACATTTCACAATAGTCTGATGCTGCATACTATTAAATACATGAGGACACATGATGTGATATTTTGCACCAAGTATTAAGAACTCTATTACATCTGCTCCTGCCACACACACACAGGTATAGTTTTCAAAGTGTCTGGTATGAGCAGTACTAGGGGCTCATTGTTCGTTGAATGGACTGCCATTAACAACAGAGCAGAGACGGTTGTGGTGGGACTGGTGCCTTAACCAAAAGGTATGGCACAAAAGACCAATGAGTTGGCACCAAGGAAAGAGGACCAGTCCTGCCATGGTTGTATAAAGACAGGTGTTAGCGTTATCATCATGGTGTGGTGAATAAAGGCTCACCTCAGGTCACCTCTGGTTGTGATTCAAGGGATTCCCATGACACAGCACTATGTCAGTGAAATCCTGTGTACACAATAAGCAAATTAGTAATTTTCCACTAAGTTAACACCCATGTGGCGTACGTCTATGGATTGCCTGCATCATGTTGAGATCCTCCCATGGACAATCATAATCGAACATGATCAGCTCAGTCGTCAACTCCAACCCAGTGCCAATCTTCTGGATCAGCTATAGAGGACACAACAGCTGTAGGACTCAACTTCACACCAAACTGTCACCAGGATCAACGAGGTGCCACACCCTACTGGCATGGACCCAGAAACATGCTCATACTGCCAACTCTTATCCATTTCATCTGACATCATGACCTTTCAACATGACAGTCTCATTCCTAACACTCTGTATTTGGTGCTTAACTGATTTTGGCAGGGAGGGTTCTCCAGGCTGCCTTTCATTCTCAAATATTGTACATTGCGTATGTTAAGAATGCAATGGAATAAAAGGGTCATTAGCACCGTAGAGAGCATGACGAAAAGGCAGCTCTGCTTAAGCCTCACTAACTAGCTGAGTTTTACAGAGTAATTTAGATTTTTAGGACTAAAGAACAGGAAAGCAGAAACAAAATACCAACTCTTTGGTTTTCTTGCCTGGAAGAGCTTGCACAGAAGCCAAATCTGGGTAAATCACTGTTGACTTCTTAAGAATTATAGGTGTTATTAGAGCATGTTCTTGGCTGAAAGCGGCTGCAGTCTACAACACTTAGCTGCACTCCAGTCTTCATAAAATCATTCTTTCCCTGCGCTGCCATTGGACAATGTCTGCACCAACTTGAACCGTATAAATTTAAGACTTTTATTTGATGTTCTCTTTTATGTGAGTGCATGTGTGGTCCATTAATGCTTTTTAACATTTTCTTTTAGTTCACTGAAAACAAAGTTTCCAACCAAAGGATTTTCAGTGATACCTTTCATGTTAAGCATTGCTCACAAGACAACAGATGTCTATCAACCTCCACATTCTTAGACCTTAACATCTGTCAGCATCCACACAGGAAGGATCTCTATATGAGGGTTTATCATGTGAGTTATACAGTAACCACGTTTAAAAATAGATCATGTACGTATTTAATGCAGTTTGTTTGATTAGATGAATCAACTCAGGGAGTCCACCCTTCCACTCAGAGTTCATGCTGATTGAGGATGAGCAACGGGAGGCTCCAGGGGACATACTGTATGAGTCACTGGGTTTTAACTAACTTATGTGGAAAACAAGCAGGTTTCTGTCTGCAGATGTTACCCAAGAAAACACAAACAGAAAACAACACTTTTTGTATTTATACTGTATTGTAATTGTACTTATATTGATTTTTATTTTTTATTGATTTTTAAAATTAGTAACATAATTGAATTCAATTCAGAAACACTTTATTAATCCCAGAGAAAAATTAAATGCCCTTTTCATATAGTAACTCTGAATATCAGTTAATGAATAGAAACAATTAATACATTATATATTGTTTTACTATCTGTATGTAAATAAAAATGATGACATCAACAAAAAGGAATATCAAAAGATCTGAGTCACATGCACAGAACTGGAATCAGGTTTCTGTATTTATCAGAGGCTTTTATCCAAAGCAACAAATGATAATGTAACCAAGAAGTTACTATCGAGGCAACAAACTACTTAAAGGGACGAACACCAGTCAGTCTCTGAGGGTCAAGAATACCAGCATAGAGGGAAGTGCACAAAGGGAGTCCAGAGGAGTAGGGCACACTGTAGCCCACCATGAGTATTCATCACAGGGAGTACTTGTTTTGTTTTTTGTTTTTTGTTTTTGTTTTTTTTTTTGGGGGGGGGGGTCTGCAGCATGTGTGTGATGTTCAAGACTAGCAGTTAGCTTCTGGATCAGCCTTACAGTAGTTTGAACCTCCCATATCAGACCAAATCCCTATTGTATTGAAATTAACTGCTTGATGGGGGTAAAAAATTGCTGAATAAGCTTTTTTTTTGCTAAACATTCCAGGAGGGACAACAAATATCAGCTGACATCCAGAAAATCAGCACAGCGTTCATTTTAAAACTATTCTTCTTCCAGGTCTTCATAAATAGAGAACCAGTTTTTATCAGCTCTGTTTTAACTCAGGTGGCTGTAATGTGTTGGGTCTTGTGCCAAAGCTCTATTTTCCCATGTACAGTAAACAGCACTCAGAGCCTGGTCGTGGCCTTAGGGAGCCCCATAAACAGATGAGGGCTTGTGAGTTGTGGTGTGGCTCGCACCACATTAATAAGCACGTATGTTTCCTTATGTGCATGAAAATTGGGATCAAATTTTCTAATCGGTGTGTTTGAGACTGACTTGTGTTTTTTGATGACTTATATTTTTAACCTTTGTTCGTGTTGTTTAATATTGATATTAAAAATAAAATGAGCTTACTACTGTTTCATTGGGCTACAAGAAATAGCTTGTTTTTTAAGTATTAAATGTTAAATATAAGATGACTGATGAATGTTAGAAATCAGCAGAACAACTCTGTAAACTCATGATTGCACAAGCAGGTAGGGTAATCAGGTCATCTGGGATTGGTTACTGCTCTCCTGGATGACTGCTGCTCTCAGCCAGCTGGCCTGAAACCAGGTGTGTAGAGACAGTCTGCCTCCTCACAGACAGTCAAGAAACACAGAGACGACCAGCGCTGAGAGAGTTTAGGTAATGTTGGGTAAGAGGTGGCTCACGGTCAACTCTTTTACTTAACAATCTGCTGACTAATGCCAACCTCACTTTTCTGTTTTTGGCCATCTTTAATGTAGTAAATATGATTTTGTTGGACAGCTTTGGACAATTCTAAATGTAAATCACTGCTTTTAAAGAAATCCTTTGAGTCTTTAAACTGTTTGTAGTCCTGTACTTTAGATAGATAGATAGATAGATAGATAGATAGATAGATAGATAGATAGATAGATAGATAGATAGATAGATAGATAGATAGATAGATAGATAGATAGATAGATAGATGATAGATAGATAGATAGATAGATAGATAGATAGATAGATAGATAGATAGATAGATAGATAGATAGATAGATAGATAGATAGATAGATAGATAGTGTAGCGTTACCAAATACGCTATAATCTCTGACCCCTTGAACATCACACAAACAATAATCATCTTCTTCCCAATAACTTGGATTATAATGACTCTTTTATTATGTTTTAACCTGAATCAACATTCCCAGGTATCCAGATCGTTTTTCCGGAAGACCTCCACAGGACTCTTTAGTATAATAAACTCAAAGACTTCCTGATGTCACCTTCGAAATGACACTACTCTTAATCAACTGCTCAGAAATGTCTTAATATGATTAAAGCAGCACTCTGGAGGATTTCATCAAGAGAGCAGTTTTTGAATCTAGCGTCCAAAGGCTCCTCCTCAAAACATCTCGACACGCGCGTCCGGTCGCGTGCGCGCATGCACACGGTGCATATACATTGCGGGCATGAACTGTACCGCTCAGTGTTTAGGGTTTAATCACTCACAGTTCACAATCTTATTCCAACACTACGAGGGTCTGATGAGCCCTCTCTGTCCCTGCTGCTTCTGATATTAGCTCTGTTAGCAGAGAGCTGCTGCTGGACTCTGAAGCTGAACTTGACTCAGCCCTGGATGAACTTTCTGACCAAAATAAACGCATAATCCTGTCAAACCTTGCCATTCTGTGAAGTGAAAGGTTTAAAAATAAAAATAAATTCGTCTTTAGCTGGAGAATGGGCAGGTTTTTTGTAGAAATGAGCCGTGAGGCTGAGACGCAAACAGAGAAACACACAGAGCATCCTGTATGACAGCGCCCCCTACTGGTACAGGTTTGGTCGATGCGCGTGCATGTTGAGAGAATGCAGAAATTTGAATTTCATTGGCTAAAAAATGTCAGCGGCAAGAAATAATGCAAAGGGGTCTCAAGGAGGAAGGAGGGTCTTCATCAGAATGACAGATGTTGTGGAACTCAACCCATAGATCATAGTTTAGACCTGAAATATCATTTAAAACATTTAGAAAACTTTGATACTGAGAAAAATAATCCAGAGAGCCGCTTTCATGCATTTTCTTCCACAGTATTATGAATGTTTGATCCAGCTTCAGTATTATTTCATATTTTTACTTGGCTAAAAGGTTAAATCAACATTATTACTCATATTTACTTATTCGGGTAATATGGTTTTAAGGGCTTGAGTCATGTGACTCCATCTTAAGTCCTTCCACTTCCTGAGACACGTTAAGTTCTCAGTCTGCCTACACTGAGACCAGACGCTCAGCTGTCACCTGCTACACACTGAGCTATTTCCTCAGTGTTGCCGGCTCTTCCCTGAATGGGTACCCGAGCCCCGTTTGAGCCGATGATCACTGCTCTCTTCCCCTGAGGCCCAGACATCCCACGTCTGCCTCTCTCCACGGCATGGGAAAAGAAGCCTCAGCTATGTTAGCTCAAAATGCTAACTGCCAGCAGTGGGCGTCTCTGGCATCATATGTTAGGTGGGGCACAACTCAAATATATAACTGTAGCACAAACTTTCACATTAAAAATGCAATTTAAGAAAACAACTATTTTATACATGAAATTGCAAATAAAGGTTCACTCACCAGCATTGTTCACTTCTTTAAAAGAAAAGATGCAAATCATTTTAAAAAATCTAATTCGAATTGTCTTTTTGTCCTGGTAGCTCATGAGCTAAACAACACTAGATTGAGAAGCTCTGCTTTCCCACCGAACATGAAGGTAACATCACGTGTGATATTCCAGTGTTTTAATTGGATGGTCTGGGTTTGGGGCCCAGCACATCATGCCCCGTGTGTGTCTATTGAGAGCGTGTTGCGCATGCGCACAGTGATTTTCAGATGCTCGTCTTTTAGACAGGCTGAGAGGGGCTGGCCCGTCGCCAGGATTTCAAGAGGATTTAACCTCCTTAGCTTGTCAGTATCAAAGCAAAGACTTAGATATGATTACACAGATATTTATAACAGAATTTCTTAGTAACAGAATGGGTTTTTATGCAGTATTAGTCTAAAAACGAACTATTCTTTCCCACTGATCCCCACAGCACCATCTGGTGGCTGGTGGGGCCGGGACCTACCGGCCCTACATGACGAGACGCCACTGACTGCCAGCTAACCCAGAAATGGATCTCCTGACGATCGCATCCAAGGACGACTTCCGTGGCCTACGGCGGTCCCGACCTCCAAAGGGGAACCGAGGACCGAGGGGGAAACCTCCACCTTCACGCCGTCCGACCCGACTCTCCGATCGGCGTCAATCCCGGAGCGGCGTACAGTGAGTCACCATAATCTGGTAAATGAATTTATTTAGATAATGTTGGGTGACGGACCACAGTTACCACCATATGTCTAGGTGCCATGGTCAGTCCATGCCTGGTGGATGACATGGATGTTATTTGGGGGGTGCTTGGGGGACATGTCCTCTGCACCTTTTTAAAGTCAGTTTTGATCCCGGTAGTGTCTACTACTGGCTGTTGTGTTTGATGTCATAGCTCTGTTTAAACAGTTCCAGCCCCTCTTCTCCACCACCAGACCCCCCCACCCTGTACTCAGGACAGTTGTGTCCCTCCACCTTTGAAATCTAAATGTCCTCCTTGGTGAAAGATGAGGGCTTAACAGAGCTGTTACAAACTGAGTGCAGTGACCAGAGTAAAGGTTTCAGCAGCACTGGGACTGAATCTGTTCTGTACTGTTTGTAAACAGTATGACGTACGCGAGAATGCGTGCGCACCCTGCAACGGAACATGGCGTCCTGTCAGGCTTTGACAAGCTACGCTGCGGGGCTGTCGCTGACAAATCTTGAAAATTATATTAGAAAACTCACTTTAACGAACGACAACAGACTCCCGGATCCCTGTAAGCATTACGGAATGGGTGGATGATGAAGCTGCGTGGCCAGATATCCAGTGGCCCCATATATATACGTATTTAGTAGAGAGGCCCAGTAAGTACCCGAGAGAAGCTACATGCTTACAAATCGCTAGATGCATACAATTATGTTGTCTTTTGCCCTGAGCTCTGTGTTAGGATGGGAAAAACAGAGAAGACAGCAGTTACATCACAGGCCTGTGTGTGGAAAGACCTGAGCAGGAAAGAAGTAAAGCCAGCTCCACTGAAGATCAGTCTCCACAAAGCAAAGAGGCTAGCAGACAGCTCCCAGCAGCTTTGGAAAGTGTTAGCAGGAGCAGTGTCACACTCAGAGGCAAGTAGCACAGGACAAGTGTTATCTAAGTTCTCCGTTGTGCTTGTAGATTCTGGCATCCTGGAACTAAAGGTGGTGGAGCCAGAAGCTGCAGTCCTGACCAGCATGGACACCAGTGACACAGACACAGCATCATCAGACCTGATACAGAGGAGCAAACTGGCTTACCAGAGCCCTCGACTGCTTTGACACTACACTCAGGGAGCTGGTCACCACAAGAATTAAATGTAAAAAGTGAAGAAACATTTCAGAGACTAAAAAATACAATGCAGCATCATCAACTAGAAAAACTACAATAGTTAACAAGGCAGACTAATAAATGCAGCAGTCACCTTCATCGCAGCTGTGTGCACGTCAGACGGAAACCAGCAATATGGTTCTGTCTGGACTGTGTTGAGTCTGGACCTTTCCAAGTAAATAGAAATCTAACCTTCTTACTAAATCTTAGATTACTAAAATGGTATTGATGCTCACAGTCATTTTGAAATAAAGAAATCTTTTTGATTCAATGGTGTTTGTATGTTTGTATTTTAGTTAGCATCTAATGTTGAAACCACAGAGATGTCATTTGTGCACAATCCAAAATCACATACAAAAATGTTTTTAAAATGTTTATTTAGTGCAAAGAGTCATGGTTGCAGCTTTACATTTTTCCTTACAGTTATGTTATCCAGTTATGCAAAAACAATTTTTAACACATTGTAAGCAACTGACACTAGTGCTGTTTTTAAACATGGAGTCATAGAACTGGCTATTTATTGGTGTGTTTTTCCTCTTAGGTTTGTTAGAGCAGCACACAGTCTGTCACAACGTCATCTAGAATGTTCAGTTGTGACACAGGAATTACTGTTTGCAAAATCTTAAAGTTTTTCCAGCGTCCTATTACTCGTTCAACGTGTATCCTGACACGAGACAGTTGTCTTGGTGAGTCTACTCCTGAGCAGAGAGTTGATTTTTCCCTTTTGTGAAATGACGTACACACAGAGTGGCTCCACTGCTGCAAGTTCATCTCAGATTTAAAATCCTCTATCAGCTAGAATCTCATCATTGATTTCTAAAAGTTCAACAAAAAAACCCAAGTCTTGTTATTTGTTTGTCTGAAACCCTTCCACCCCATCCAGGTGACAGAAAGGATATTGCTTCAGCTGGAGTGATGCAAATCAAATATTTCATTGTGTTGCTGTGTTTGTAATTTGACCATGTCTGGGCCCTAGCAGTCAGATCACTAGGTCTAGCAAGGAAAATTTCGGTGCAGTCTATTATGCATCGACATCGTTTAAAATTCTGCCTTTAAAGTGCCTGTGACTCCATATTTAAATCACTTTATATTAAACAGGTGTAATCTTTGATGCCTCTAGATCAGCGTTGCACCATTATAACTCAAAATACGCTGTAATTATTTCCTAACGAGCAACTCAGAGATCAGAAGAATGCGCCGCCTTCCGGTTCTGCTGGGTTTCTCCTTATTTGGCAGCCTGACACTTCTGCTGCAGCAGGGGGCAGTGTCGTCGCGTGAAAGAGAAACGAAACTGAAACTAAACACTACACGGTCTATGGGCAATGGCGGCGGCACTGCCTCGCTCCAGTTGTCGTGAACGTGCATGTGGGAGGAGAATTGACCATATAAGCAAGTCCGGATCACTATGACCTCATAGCGGGCTGGAGTGAAAAAAACAGTTTGAAACCTGGGTCTGAAATCTGGAAGAGCTTCTCACTGGCTGGACTAGGAGACTGATGGACGCCGTTTTTTGCTCTTTCTGGCAGGTTTAAGGTGAGAACTCAACATTGCAACATGATAGATAAGTCAGAAAACATGGAAACCGATGTCATGGGCACTTTAAGCTTAGAGTTTTCTGCCTTAAAGCCGCACTCTGGATTATTTCAGCAAGAGAGCAGTTTTTGAATCTAGCGTCCAAAGGCTCCTCCTCAAAACATCTCGACACGCGCGTCCGGTCGCGTGCGCGCATGCACACGGTGCATATACATTNTTTATTTTTCCTTTTTTTCTTTTTTGAACAAAACACGTTTTTGTATCAGTACCCCTCTAATGCACAACATGGGTCCAAAATGACCCATATCCATTTTCTATGTTATTTCTTATATAGCTCCGTGTTTCTATGATATATCTTTGAAATTAATTAATTTTATCAGTTACTCTTCCAACTATGTGACAAAATCTTGCTTTTGTTTAGAACAAATAATCATTTTCATTTTTCCTTGCTTATGATATGAATAAGCACAGCTTTTGTATTTCTCCCCTACTTTACACACGACCCACATGCATCTCCTAGTTTTAGCATTTGGAGGTAAAAGAAAAGACTGTTGACAGCTCAGCACAGATCTCATCCCTCTCTTTCTCAATACATGTATGTATTGTTTATCAATCGTTCTAACATTACCCCAAAACATATTTGATGAAAATTGTGAACGGTACATAATATTTGATTAGGTTTAGCTTACTTTGAGAGTGAGTACATTACTTGTTAGAATAATGAAAAAAATTAGTATTAGCTAGTTAGCTATTGATGTGCATCTGAAAATATTGTGCTTTGGATCTTCTTTATCCAGCGTACGGCTGTTCACAGATTTACTGCAGATGAGGTTGCAGAACTGCTGCAGCCAGAGCCAGATGAAGACGAGGAGGCCATTTTTACAGATTCAGAGTCTGACCTTTCTGATGATGATGACCCAGAATAATTGACACAGGATCAAGCTGGAGTTGAGGGCTGTCTGGAAATCCAGCTTACCTGCATGAAGGAAAGTCCTCTCAAGATTCAGAAGACTCATTTGATGAATCTTCTGAAGAGGAAACAGTCCAGTAGGCTGAGTAAAAAAGGACGGTACTGGGATGAGAATCCCCCCTTCATGGCAGAACACGCAGCCACAACATTCTCAGAAGCTGCCCAGGCCCTATACCCCTGGATCAACAGCTGTTTTACCAAAAGATGCCTGGGATATGTTCATAAGCAACAACATCAATGAGGAGGTTCTAAAATGCACCAACTTAGAAGGGTAAAGAACAGCCACAACAAAAGGGAAAGAGTGGAGAAACATTGATTTAAAAAAAAGAATTGATGGCCTTTATTGGTTGGACCCTGATTGCAGGGGGAGGAGAGCTGGGATGTGGCCTTGCCAGAGCTTTTTGTGAATCCTCTGCAAAACCAAATTTACAAGACCAACATGGGGCTGAAGAGATTTTAAGATCTTCGCCGTGTCATACGGTTTGACGACAAGAGAACCAGGGCTCTGTGACTGTAGACAGACTACATGGAAGCATTTATAATTTGTGAGACATGTAAAATTTGTGGTGGCAATTTATATTCTTGAGTCACATTCAACCAGTTTACTGTTGTTAAAATACTGATACAGCTCAGCTCAATAGCAATGCTCTTATAGCGTTGTGACAAAATGAAAATAAACATGTTGCAAGTATTAAATACATAAATATTTGGCCCCACTCACTGCTAAAACAATTATTTAAAACAAATTATTGTTATAGTATTAAGTAATTTAATTTTAAACCACACTTGGATGACTGTGTGAATGTGTGTAAATTTAATATAGCAAAATAAAAACTATTTTTGTTCATAAATTATGAAAGGAGAAATGGAAATAATGATCTGTGATAATCTAAAGCAAGACATTTAAAGAGTACATGGAATATTCAATCAAAAAATTAAATGATTTTAAAAGATAGAACAAAGAAAAACTCAGCCAGCATGAAAAAACATGGAAAATGAATGCGGGTCATTTTTGACCCATGTTGTGCATCAGAAGGGGTGTGGATATGTTGCGCATCAAAGGGTTAAGTTTGTCAAACTCCAGCTGCAGGTTTACATGGTCACTGTGAAGCCCAGTAGGTCATCATATTCTCTCTTTGGAACAGGGAGGTCCTCTTCAGCTTCAACACAGAAATGTGAAAAGTTAGCATATGCAGCAACAAGTCCACACAAACACTTTTATTGTTAAAAAATCCTCACTGGGATGGTGATCCAAAGTGGGTTCTTGATCTGCATTCTCCAAAGCAGCCAGCTGATTTGATGGAGTATAAGCCATTTCATCCCTTCTCCTTTCCCCTTGTTACATTAAAGTGCCCATGACATCATTTCAACGTTGAGTTCTCACCTTAAACCTGCCAGAAAGAGCAAAAAACGGCGTCCATCTGTCTCCTAGTACAGCCAGTGAGAAGCTCTTCCAGATTTCAGACCCAGGTTTCAAACCGTTTTTTCACTCCAGCCCGCTATGAGGTCATAGTGATCCGGACTTGCTTATATGGTAAATTCTCCGCCCACATGCACGTTCACGACACCTGGAGCGAGGCAGTGCCGTCGCCATTGTCCATAGACCGTGTAGTGTTTAGTTTCAGTTTCATTTCTCTTTCACGTGACAACACTGCCCCCTGCTGCAGCAGAAGTGTCAGGCTGCCAAATAAGGAGAAACCCAGCAGAAAAAGAAGGCGGCGCTTTCTTCTGATCTCTGAGTTGCTCGTTAGGAAATAATTACAGCGTATTTTGAGTTATAATGGTGCAACGCTAATCTAGAGGCATCAAAGATTACACCTGTTTAATATAAAGTGATTTAAATATGGAGTCACAGGCACTTTAATGTAACAGGTCAAAATTACTGAACAGTTACACCAATCAAAAGCCATAATAACACTCTGGACATCAGGAATATCAACAATTAAAAAATAATAAATAGATCTGGGACGGGATGGTGTAAACATTACCGGTCCACCTTTGCATGGGGGTTTGGACTTTGCAAAATCAGGACTCTGAGTCCATTGACGCCTGTGAATAAAGACTGGTTAAAAACAATCTAGCAAATGCAGCTTACTATAACCACAATTCCGCTGTAACATTACATTAGTACAGAATTACGTTACCTGATATAAAATGGGCGCTATAAAGTTGAGCATTTCGGATTGTGTCTTCAGTCCAGTTTTCATCTACCCTTTTGATGACTTGCAGCCAGAGACGCCTCAGATTTTTTTTTAAACGGACGTGCTCCCTTAAGAATTCAGTAAAATTTCAGTTGACTGCTCGAAGAGTAGTGATTCTGACAGCCATAAACGCAACAACCCGACATTTTGATGCACTATACTGGAAAAAAATGGTTAGAACGAAAGTAGACCGTTGTCTGTGAACGAGGAAACGCTTCACTTCCGTCACCTGGGTGCGTGCGCAACTTTTGATGATGTAGGTTGTAAATGGGTCTATTGGTCTGACACAATCATTTAATGAATTTAAATGAAAATACCTCAAGATGAGGACTTTCCTCTGATATTTTTAGGTGAGATTAAAAATTCAATTATTTGAATAATTAATTAATTACAGATCATAAATAATCACACATTTTTTTTAATCCCATGACAGAACTAGTATTAAAGCTGCATTGTAGATTATTTCACCAAGAGAGCAGTTTTTAAATCCAACGTCAAACAGCTCCTCCCCAAAACACCTCGACACACGCATGTGGACATGTGCGCGTGCACATGGCGCATTTCTTTGTCTGTAAGCCGTTCATAAACTGTGCCTCTCAAACTGTAAGGTTAATCACTCACAGTGTTCCCACACTACGAGGCTGTGATGAGCCCTCTCTGTTCCTGCTGATACTTAGCTCTGTAGCAGAGAGCTGCTGCGGTACTCTGTAGCTGAACACAGAAATGACTCGGCCCTGAATGAACTTCTTGACCAAAATAAACGTGTATCCTTGGCAAGCCTTGTCATTCTGTGAGGAGAAAGGTTTAAAAATAAAAATAAATCCATCATTAGCTGGGAATGGATACATTTTTAGTAGAAATGAGCTCTGACTCCTCCATGAACGGCTGAGAGGTAAACAGAGAAATACATAGAGCGTCCTGTACGAGAGCACCCCCTACTGATACAGGTTTGCTCGAAGTGCGTGCACGTTGACAGAAAGCTGACAATGCAGAAATTTGATTTTTATTGGCTAAAAAAGTTCGGCAACCAGAAAGAATTCAAAGGGGTCTATAGGAGGAAGGAGGGTCTTCATCAGAATGACATGTTGTGGAACTCTACCCATAGATCATAGTTTAGACCTGAAAAATAATTTAGAACACTTTGATACAGAGAAACATCATCCAGATAGCTGATGTGAAGAAACATTTCAGCTCAAAATGAGAAAAGTTTCTAATCTGGTCATCTTTATTTACTTGTACATTTATTAGCAGATTACTCTTACATGGCAACTTCCAGATTCAAACTGTAGCTGATTTGTTGGCCAGTGAGAATTTTCCAATCTCAATCACTGAAAACTTTCATGGTGGTTAAGCGTCCAAATCTCCTCAGTATAAATCTGTCCTCTGGCTCTGTTCGGGCCAGTCTTCATTCTTTCTCTGGCTCCTGCAGACTGCACTGGGTGCTGCCTGAACAACAT
Source organism: Callopanchax toddi (assembly GCA_006937965.1). Classification (NCBI taxonomy): domain Eukaryota; kingdom Metazoa; phylum Chordata; class Actinopteri; order Cyprinodontiformes; family Nothobranchiidae; genus Callopanchax; species Callopanchax toddi. The sequence continues at coordinate 1,569,433 of SSNR01000059.1, read as the reverse complement.
GAATACAGTTCCCACACACAACCAACTCAACAAAGATATATATAAAAAAGATTTAGAAAAAGTACAGATGGAAAATTTGGTTTACACAATTCCAATACTATTAAAATGCTCAACCTGCTTGTGTGACGTCACTCTGAGCTGCTATAAATATGAAATTACTTATTTCAGGCTTCAGACAGAAATCAATGTGTCACAGATACAGACTTTTATACCCAAAATAGTAGAAAAGGAGAAGTAATAGAATGCATTAAACAGAACAAATAAAAGCAACATAAAAATGTCTTTTCCAATCAGGGTTGAATCCTAAGTGTTTAGCCCTTGTTTCCTTGGAAATAGCCACAAGGCATTCTGGGATATTAATGTGGTATTACCTCAAGAAGTCACCAGATGAAATTCAGTTTATTTGGAAACTTTTTTATGATTTTGTTCCTTTACAGGACACCAGTTGGTTAGGCCTTCTGTTAACGTGACCTGTTAGTGGGAGCCAGTCTGGACAATTTAAGAAGACAAACTAACACAGCTCCATAAGATTCATCAGTCATTACTATCAAAATATATCCTGTCAGAAAGTTCTATTTATGATTCAGCAGTGACTCTGTGAAAGGCTTAGTCATTGTTTACCTTTAGTTTGTTCCAGGGCTTGATGGGTGACTACGGTGGCTCATGAGGGTCACCTCAGATAGAAATAATAAAAAAGAAATTGACAAAAATTCAGAGGAAACAACAAAACAAAATGATTAATGCTTTCTGAGCTTGGTAATCATTAATTTGCATTTAAAAAATCTCATCTTGTCTTCTTCCACCTATTTGAATCCGGGTTGTGGGGGCAGCATCCCAACTAGGGAGTCCCAGACCTTCCTCTCCCTGGCCACCTCCACCAGCTCCTCCGGCAAAACCCCAAGGCGTTCCCAGGCCAGGTTGAAAATGTATTTTCTCCAACGTGTCCTGTCCTGAACGTTGACCCGGGGGCCTCCTGCTGGCAGGACATGTCTGAGACACCTCCCTGGGGAGGCGTTCAGGAGGCAGATGCCCGAACCACCTCAACTGGCTCCTCTCGATGTGGAGGAGCAGCGGATCTACTCTGAGCCTCTCCTGAATGTCTGAGCTTCTTACCCTAAGGCTGAGCCCGGCCACCCTGTGGAGAAAACTCATTTCAGCCGCTTGTATCCGCGATCTCGTTCTTTCGGTCATTACCCAAAGCTCATGACCATAGGTGAAGATTGGGATTTAGATCGACCGGTAAATAGAGAGCCTTACTTTCTGGCTCAGCTCCATCTTTGCCACAACCGATCGGTTCAGCATCCATCACTGCAGACGCTGCCCCAATCCGCCTGTCGATCTCCCTCCTTCCCTCACTCGTGAACAAGACTCTAAGATACTTAAACTCCTCCACTTGAAGCAGGACCTCTCTCCCGACCTGGAGTTGGCAAGCCACTAGGGTTGGGCGATCAGACGAATGTATCGACCATAGGCGATGGGCTCAGCCAATCGCCTCCCATTTTTCAATAACAATTTATTCATCCCACTATAGATTAATTTCTTAATTATTAACAACGTTTGGTTGAAATCAAAGGAAAAAAGAATAAATAATGCTCTTTTTAAACGTTACACGCAAACTCCTCCCAGCTGCAAGCAGCCGCTTCCTTTTTTCTCCTCCTCCCACCGAGAGGCGGAGCAGCGGTGTTTACTTACTCCATAGCAGACAGACAAATAACGGCAGCAGCTTGTGTTAAGAAAATAAATGTATCTAAATAATATCTATGGTGTGATAGGGAGGAAACGATCAGAGACTGGCTTTTTTCCAGTTAAACCGTGTTTACGCGTCGGTTACCGGTGCTAGGAATATTTAGCGAGTCATAACAATGATCTGGTGTTCAACTGTCTTCAGCTAAGTATGATAAACGACAAAAACAAAATTAAACCAAAACTGAAATACGAATTAAAACCCCTTCAGTGAACGTCGCTTCCATAAAATAAATCTCCGCTGCAGTTTGAAGGCGTTGAGCGATTTTGGTGATGGAGCAGCAGCAGCTAGCTGCTAGCTCTGTGTTAGCTTACTAGTTAGCACACAGCAGAAGGGTAAACACTCGATGTCGGAGCTCTTTGCTGCCACTATACATCTCTTTAAAGCCAAAATAGCCCCAAAAAGGGCGACGCTGTGTTTTTACAACTATTTCCTCAATTTTGGGACTTTTGAGTTCTAATTTGGCAAATCCATTAGTGTGTGTTTACATTGCTCCACCCGCAAATATGTCAACATGTCACCTGCGCGAATAAATTGCCCATCATCGATTTTTGGACTGACGATGGACGATTGGAAAAAAGTTACATATCGCCCAACCCTACAAGCCACCCTTTTCCGACCAAGAACCATGGTCTCAGACTTGGAGGTGCTGATCCTCATCCCAGCCGCTTCACACTTGGCTGCGAACCTCCCCAGTAAGAGCTGAAGGTCAGAGCCTGATGAAGCTAAGAGGACCACGTCATCTGCAAAAAGCAGAGACGAGATTCTCCTGCCACCAAATTCAACACCCTCCACACCACGGCTGCTCCTAGAAATCCTGTCCATAAAGGTTATGAACAGGACCGGTGACAACGGGCAGCCCTGGAGGAGTCCAACCCTCACTGGGAACAGGTCCGACTCACACTCCTCTGGTACAGGGACTGAATGACCCTTAACAAAAGACCATCCACCCCGTACTCCTGGAGCGCCCCCCACAGTGTGCCCCTGGGGACACGGTCATAAGCCTTCTCCAAATCCACTAAACACATGTGGACTGGTTGGGCAAACTCCCATGACCTCTCCATCACCCTAGCGAGGGTAAAAAACTGGTTCCAGGACCAAGACCACATTGATCCTCCTCTATCTGAGATTCAACTATCGACCGGACCCTCCTCTCCAGGACCCTGGAGTAGACCTTCCCAGGGAGGCTGAGGAGTGTGATCCCCCTATAGTTGGAACACACCCTCTGGTCCCCCTTCTTAAAAAGACGAACCACCACCCGGTCTGCCACTCCACAGGAACTGCCCCCGATGACCCCGATGTTGCAGAGACGTGTTAACCAAGACAGTCCTACAACATCCATAGCTTTGAGATACCCAGGTCAGATCTCACCCCTGGGGCTCCGCCACTGTGTAGTTTTGTGACTACCTCAGAGACTTCTGCCCCAGAGATTGGACAGTCCATCCCCAACTTTAAAAAACTGAATAAACGTATACGAGGATCACTGAATGCAGCAGCAGTTTTGTTTTTCATAACATGCTGAGTTGATTATTCAAAGGATCCAAAGAAAACATTCTAGATTCTTTGGGGGACAAATCTCTCTCTTTAAAACTGGAATGTGTTCACAGTTTCTTGATTGTTTTTTCTTTTTTTTTTTTTGATGGGGTGGGGGGTGGGGTGGGGGAGGCAGGCAAATTTATGATTCTTATCTATTTATGACTATTCCCTCACAAATTTGCAGCTTTTCAACATCAAATAATATCTTAATATTTGTTAGGTCTGGTCATTATATCCTCAAACCTACTAGAATGAAATTCCAGGGGTTGAAGGTTTTGTGAGCAGCTTCTGCATTGCTAACTTTGACATTTTCAGGAAATCATTGAAAGAATTTCTGTTCATTTTTGTGAATTCAAGCCAGTTTCAGACCACAGCTGTTGACAAAGATAAGTAGTTTAAGGTGTTTATGTTGCTGTGTTTATAATGCTGTAGTGGCGTACGCCACTGCACAATAATTCAGATGTTCAGCTGGAACAAAGTAAACAGTGTCACGCTGAATTGTGGAGGTTACAAACAGGTAATATAGCAGTCTAACACATCAGGACTTTTATGAGCAGATGTTTTAAATACATCAAAATTAGCTGCTACAATCTGTAGTAACAAACTATCTTTTTCTAGAGACTCCACCCACTTTGAGTGATGTCACCAGAGGGTATAGTCCTTACTGTAGATAAATAACTGAAGCAATGCTTCAGAATGCCCCAAGTATCCTTCAACATAATCAGAAAATCTGAAACTCCAAAATCAGATTTGTCTCATTCCATGAACTCACTGTTGCTAATCGTTAATTCATGCTAGCAATAACAGATCTTACGTTTACTTCCAGATTCATCATGTTCAGCATTTTCAGAACTTGGGGGGTTGAAAGTATACTGTTAGTTCTAGGTCTCTGACATGAATTTAAAAGAATCAGAAATAATCAAAACCAGAATCAGAGCATCTCATAATTAATCATAACTTTGACACAGAAACAGACTTCAGAATAGCTGAAAACTCCTTTCACCAAGCAGAGTGAAGAGTCAGTTGAGTCATTGAACCTCCAAGCTGACCAGCTGGTTTTACCCTCTGCAGCCTCTCTGACTCCCACCTAGCTGTTGTTAAATCTGGACGCTGTTGCCTCACAGCAGACAGTCCGGCTGACGTTGTGTAGCTGTCAGTCACATTGATGACTCAGTAAAATCCCACCCTGCTGCTGCTGGGGCGGGACCTTATAGGCGGGGGGTTGTTGCCCTGTTAAACTTAATGAGAGCTCATATCTTTTACTGGCAAATTTTCACCTGCATGGCATGGAGCTTGAACGCTTAAGTGTGTCTCCTTTCCAAAAGCTGCTACTACTGCGTTTCATTAGAGAGCGGATGACGCAAGTGTGCACGGTGTATTTAGGTGTGAACAGCCGCCTGTTTTATGATGCCTCAGTCCCCACGGTGTCACTACTTCAGCCCAGTGATGCAAGCTGCCACCTTAATATCCGAGGAGTGAAAAAACACATTTAGTCACTTGACAGGAATAAAAGTGTAAAGCCAAAAGTCTTAGCGCGTTATAAGTATTAAAAAAGTCTTTAGTACTGAGAGTCTGATTCACCACTAGACTGTGAGACGAATGTTCTGCTACTAGACAGGTCCCCTAAAAGACTGGAACTGTTTGTTCTACAAGCTTTTCATAGTTTTATTTAGCAAAAGTCAAGGTCAGTTGTGAGAAACAAAGAAAACTGTGATTTACAGTAAATCAACAACTTTAAAAGCATCTCTAATTAAAGGGATGTTTGGGTCATTTGAGGTGGCGTTTGATCAGTTATCTTCATTAAAGACCACACCCAACAGTGACATCACTTTAAGTAGGTGGAGTTATTAAAACAAGGAAGTAGTCATCTGACTGGAGCAATGCTCATGTTTAATCAAATCAGGAGAGACACTGCTGCAGATACGTGACAAATTCGCAGCTAATTTTGAGGTATTTTAAATAACTCTAGCTCAAAAATGTCAGTGAGGTTGTGTAGGACCCAAGATCTGCAACAGCAGCAGCAGCAGGAGGAGTCAGGTGAACTCAAAATGTTTAATAAATAAACAAGAAATGACAGGACTAAACACGGGTGTCAACAGTGTGGTCCATAGGGAAGCAAACAGTAGGATCAGACAGGCAGTGAACAGACGGGACCCTCAGGGAGATGGGCTCTGGAGCGGGCTGCTGCCCCCACGGAGACAACCACTGTAGCAGGATACAAAGAATCCTCGATTCCCATGGAGACCAGCACTGGGCCAAGATGGGAGGTGTTCTTATGAACCCCCAGGACAGGCTCTAGAGTCAGGTATGTGGCGTCCTCTTGGACACTCAAGACAGAAACTATTTGGTTAAAGCGATCCTTGATTTGCAGCTGCAGCGAGAGGTAGTAACATTCAGAGATACTTCCATTGAATCAAAGTAACTGATGAATGGATTTTATTTAAGACGTCAGTCGTTAAACATTGTATATACGTAGGTACTTCTACCACTGATTAATTTTATGAGTAAACCCCATTCAAGATGGCTGTCAGTGCTAATCAATTATAAAAACCACTAAACACTCAGTTAATTTGACAGACATTAAAGTGCCCATGACATCGGTTTCCATGTTTTCTGACTTATTTATCATGTTGCAACGTTGAGTCCTCACCTTAAACCTGCCAGAAAGAGCAAAAAACGGCGTCCATCTGTCTCCTAGTACAGCTAGTGAGAAGCTCTTCCAGATTTCAGACCCAGGTTTCAAACCGTTTTTTTCACTCCAGCCCGCTATGAGGTCATAGTGATCCGGACTTGCTTATATGGTAAATTCTCCTCCCACATGCACGTTCACGACACCTGGAGCGAGGCAGTGCCGCCGCCATTGCCCATAGACTGTGTAGTGTTTAGTTTCAGTTTAGTTTCTCTTTCACGTGATGGCACTGCCCCCTGCTGCAGCAGAAGTGTCAGGCTGCCAAATAAGGAGAAACCCAGCAGAACCGGAAGGCGGCACTTTCTTCTGATCTCTGAGTTGCTCGTTAGGAAATAATTACAGCATATTTTGAGTCATAATGGTGCAACGCTAATCTAGAGGCATCAAAGATTACATCTGTTTAAAGTAAAGTGATTTAAATATGGAGTCACAGGCACTTTAACATAAAAAGTGAGTTCCATTTAATGATGGGAAGCTCTTTTCAGAGGTTTCTCTCTCCTGACCTGGCCTTCTGAGAAGACTTGGCTCCTACAGCTCACTCAAAATCAACTAAAGTCTTTAACTGAATCTGATTGTGAGATGATCAATAGTTTGATTATTGGAAAACATTTCATATTCTGTGTTTTCACTGATATTTTATCAATATATTTTCTTAAAATGTAGCTCCTTATCCCTCTAAGTACCTGGTCTTTATCACCATACTCAGTGTTTCCTGCTTCCCTTCTTTCCTTCATATAATGGTATGACATCACTCTGTGTCTGTATGTGATTGGCTGCGGCCCACACAGCGAGAACGCAGAGACAACAAATTTAAAACGAGACAGATGTTTTGTTTTTTTATTTTATTTTTGGTAGCAGTCTATTTAATTTTGAGTATAAATTAGACAGACTGACAAAATGACCAACCACAATACAACATAGATGTGTCTGACCCATCCTGAGGAGCAGCAGTCAGTTTCAAGGTACCTGGGAGGAAGTTAAGGGTTCAGTATCCTGTCATACATGACTTGGCCCGGGGATTGAACCCTGATCTCCTGATCACTGGACAATCTCTCTCGCATCGTCATGGTCACCCAATAACAAACACTTGATTGATGTATATTATTTATTTTTCATACAACTTTACATGATTTGGTATTAATTTTAGCAGCCAGACATCTGAGGAGCCACTCTAAAGCTAAAAGGGCCGATTCTTTTTGTGAGCTGAGCTAAAAGAACTGACTCTCTTAAAAGATCCAGAATCCCATAACTGGGCTGTACCACTAACCTGGTCCTGGTCTGCCACTTTCACACTCAGTATCTTCAGGATTTGTCAAATACCAGCTCCATGCCCCCAGGCCCTAACATCTACCAATCAAAATAACCCAACAGTTTCATCCAGATATGTGAATTGATGCAGATTCTAGAGATCACAAAGTAAATATATATTTGGGAGAGAGAAATGCTGCAGTTTCATTCTGGCTCTAGAATGATGACACATCTGTTTAATAATGACTTCCCAATTCCCAGACATGGTGCATCAGTGTTTGTGTTGGCTGGCTGGAGACTTAGCAGCTCAGGAAGGTGGAGACTGACATGTGGCTCTGCCAGTGACAGACAATGGATCACTGAGTGAAAAAACACATGCTGTAGGCTGTCAACATTAATGAAAGGGTCAGTGAGTGAGAGGTGATGTGAGGTCACACCTTATCTCAATGAGATGTTTCAGAACATTGTCTTGTTTCTGACATGACCTGCAGTTTGTAATTATCTGTTGAAAAACTATCAATTATTGGTATTTTAGGAACATTTCTGGAGTTCCTCAGACAATTTGACACCATAAATGTCGTTGCTGCTGACATTGAGACTAGATAGCTCGTTATGGTGATACAATGAGATAACATTCTCTGATTGACTCTACAAATGTTTCCGTTAAAAGCATTTCCTTAGCTTCCTATTCTCGCATGTTGTGAATGCGAACCAGTCGGAGTAGACGTGTGATCCACGGGCAAACCCGATCCTGTTTGCAGAAGAAGCCAAACAGACTGTTATCTAAGAGGATCTGGTCTCCAGCAGCTCGAAGAGGGAATGTGGTTCAACTTGACTGAAGCATTCTGGCTTCACGCAGCGAGTGGCTGACACCTGTCAGTGAAGGGCATCGTGCCAGCTGGGGCGCTTTTTCCTTTAGTCTGTTAGATTTGTGAAGTGAATTCGAACACAAAGGATTATAGACAGCAGTGTAGAAACTAAAGCTATGTTTGAGTTTTTAGGAACATTTAAAATGACACAAGACCACAAATCAGATCATTTCATTTAAAGAGTTTATGCAGAGAATTAAACAAAATTTAATGTCTATTATTTAGCCAATAAAATTCAATTTTCTGCATTCTCTCAACATGCACGCTGTTATGCCCCTCTGCAGTTTCTCTGGCCATTTTCTGATGGTGCAGCAATCTGCATGGTCTGATTGCTAATTGGGCTGCACCTGGGAGAGCAGGCATAAAGCCTGCTGGGAGAGGCCTGAGGAAGAGCAACACTGGGGCAACACTGGAGCTGCCACCAGCCAGGCAGAGGCTGGAGATTTTAGGAGAAATGGCTCTCTTTTAATAAAAGCTTTTTAGAAGATCCTCCTATGTGTTCAGTCTCCATTTTATGTTGTGGCCCAACGAGCTGGGTCATAACATAAATGGGGGCTCGTCCGGGATAGTCTGGTCTGATGGTGGAGACTGGACTTGGTTTCATGTTTAGCAGCCTGACCTGTAGCTGGATTTCCAGTAGCTCAACCTGCTGGGGTTGTGTGTGTGTGTGGCTTGGGGTAAGCACTTTATTTGGTACAATTCAGTGCAGGTGATGATTAACCAGTGTGGTTTTTTGTTGCAGTTGTGAAGACATGGGTTGTACATTTACAGAAAAGTTGGATGCTGATATATGTGAGGTGAGTCTGTGCCTTTTCATGTCCTCTGTGGCATTGAAAGGGGCTTGGCCCATTTTGGTGGATCACTTTTGGATGTTACTGGCTGGGTAAAAGCAGTGACTTTGTGGTACTGGACCACAGGAATTGTGATCAATTAGTGTGGGTGTGGCTCATTGATAAATTGTTGCAATAAAATTCTTTTAGTAACTTGGTGTGGTATGGGACCACTTTTGTGACTTTGTTTTGGTGGCAACAGTGCACTTTGTTTGGGATTTAGTTGCTGCTTTGGGTTTTTGTAGTGACTTTGTGTTAATCCATTTGGTTTGTGGCTGTTGTGCTCCATTTTGTTTGTCACATGTTACTATTGTGTTCATTGCAGAAGTTTATCACATATGCATCTGTTTTTCTGTCACGGACATGTCTGAGCTATGTGGTGAGAGTATGTAGTTTTACTGCAGTTGGGACTTTATTTTTATCAGTCTTCTCAGCAGCAGTTTGGTTTCTTAGTTTTATTTTTTTGTGATTGGTCCGGTGGTCTAGTTTTATCGCCTTTTTAGTATTGATAGGTTTAGCTTTAAACTTCATTCAGGGTAGAGGGAGGTCACCAGCTTCGACGGCCCTATAGGGGTTGGTCTGACTGATCTCCCTTCTTTTGTTCATTTTGGCCGGCTCATCACTTTTCTGTTCATTTTACAATATTTTGCTGCTTGTTGGCTGAGTTTTGTAAATCAGTTGATTTTTAAAAATTGATTGTGTAGTGGTGGCTCTTTGTTTGATCCTAGATCTGTAACCGGTGTAATGAATTCTGATTGGCTCAGGTGAGTGGTCTGGGCCCATTTAGGACAGGTTTTTCCACCCTTCCCTTTCTGTTTGTTTTGCAGGTTCTGAAGGTGACCAAACCAGAGGGGCTCAATTTTTTTTTTCTGGTGGGATCCTGGAGGATCCCTTTTGAGGGGGGAGGTGTTATGCCCCTCTGCAGTTTCTCTTGCCATTTTCTGATGGTGCAGCAATCTGCATGGTCTGATTGCTAATCGGGCTGCACCTGGGAGAGCAGGCATAAAGCCTGCTGGGAGAGGCCTGAGGAAGAGCAACACTGGAGCTGCCACCAGCCAGGCAGAGGCTGGAGATTTTAGGAGAAATGGCTCTCTTTTAATTAAAAGTTTTTAGAAGATTCTCCTATGTGTTCAGTCTCCATGTATGTTGTGGCCCAACGAGCCGGGTCATAACACACGTGCATCGAGCAAACCTGTATCAGTAGGGGGCGCTGTAGTACAGGACGCTCCGTGTGTTTCTCTGTTTGCCATCAGCCGTTCACTGAGGACTCACAGCTCATTTCTACTAAAAACCTACCCATTCCCCAGCTAAAGACGGATTTGTTTTTATTTTTAAACCTTTCACCTCTCAGAATGGCAAGGCTTGACAGGGTTACACGTTTATTTTGATCAGAAAGTTCATTCAGGGCCGAGTCATTTCTCTGTTCAGCTTCAGTAGCAGCAGCTAGCTGCTACAGAGCTAAGTATCAGCAGCAGCAGCAGGGAGGGTTCATCAGACCCTCGTACTGTTGGAATAAGATTTGTGAACTGTGTGATTATACCCTACACATTGAGCTGCACAGTTTATGCCCACAACATAATGCGCTGTGTGCACGTGCGCACACGTGACCGGACGCGCGTGTCGAAGTGTTTTGAGGAGGAGCCGTTGGACGTTGGATTCAAAAACTGCTCTCTTGATGAAATCCTCCACAATGTGGCTTTAACTTTTTTACGTGTGATGAGACTTTAGCTCCACGATGTGGTGATTAATCCACTAGAAGTCTCTGACTTTGGTGATTTTATCAGCTGGAAACCTGTGACATGTTACGTTACTGTCCTTTCATTTATTTGTGCAGCTTGCATGTGTTAACCATGCTGATAGATTTCATGTTGTCGCTATTTAGCTCAATTTATTGACAATTAATGGATAATAACAATGGGGCTCAGCGGGGCTGTGCCGTCTTCTATCCCCCAGCCAGAAGCTGGGGGGCAGGACTTTGGCAGCGTGACATCACGCGTCAAGGGGTCTATATGGTGGACTGGTGAGTCAGTGAGTGAACGAGTGAACACTTCCAACAGCCTGAGTATTTCCACATAACGCTGATGAAGTTTACCACCACTGGAGTGTGAATGTGTGCGTGCATGAGTAATGGAATTTGTTAAGTTCTTGAGTATCCTCAGAAGGAGACACATTTAAAAATAGATTCCATTATTTTTATCACACATTTTATTCATAGCACTTTAAAGGGCATGAGTTTAACTCCTTGGTGATTCCCGACAGCCTACAGATGGCCCTGTTGCTCTCATTTCATTGAATTTTCTTGTAAAAGATGGTTAAATGAGACATGGGTGTCTATAAATATATATACACAGGGGTGACTGGTGCACCAGTGCTCATGACCAGTTCCCTCTGCCCAAACGCTCCTTTGCAGACTGGTGCTGCTGTGATACTTATCATGCAGCCCATGATCACACACTGAGCTTCACATCCTGCTGCAGGGCGCTGTGAAGGAGCTCTCATACGACCGCAGAAGCTTGCTGACATACATGCAGCGCACCACCAGCACACCATGCCCCTGATGTTTTCATTAAAAGCTACCCTTCAATCTTCTGTGAACCCAAAAAAAAAACATTTTTCTTTACTTCCACTTCACCCACAAGCATCTCGATTTCAGTCTCGGTGAAGTTGTGTTTTCTAGACCTCTTTATTACCACGATGAACCATGAAATACCAGAAATCAGCAGCTTATGCATCTGCAGAATATTCCTGAGGTACTTTCAATGTGGGTGTGTAGGAGGAGGGTTCTGATCCAAAGACAGCTGAGACATTTTAAAGGAAGGGTGTGATTTATAGAGCAGAACTGTGTACCGCTGTGCATATGGAGTTTTAGAGGTCTGAAAATTACTTTATGTAAGCAAAACGTTTTTAGCTGAGTTTAAATGGACTTTTAGTAAGGATTCTGTGCAAAGTTTTCTAAAAAAGAGCCCTGGTCCTATCACTGTGCAGTCAGTACAGACTGGTAGGTCGTATCTAAGAGGCCAATGAAACGAATGCTGAGATTCCTAAATAAAAACACAAATCACATCTGTTTGCATTTCCAGTTAGTTTCAAATACACAAATTACAGAGAGTTCCATCATTACAAACCACAAGGCCATACTCAAAGAATACATGTGGTCAACGCTGGTATCAAGTCGTTCTGTTATGTCTCCTTGTCCTTCATGTTAATGCAAGTTAGTCAAATAAATGATGTAAGGTTTACATTTGATCTTAAAGCAGCAGCTAGAGCTGAGGATGCCTTGATACCCAAAACAGTTCAGGCCAATACCGATCAGTGTATTCTTATGTATCTTTTGTTGACAATCTAAATGAATGATGGGGGATCTCAGTGTTAGTTTACTATGTTGGTCTAATACATGTCTGTCCACACAAGGGTCACACATAGGTTAAGTTAATTCATGTAAGTTTGAAGCAGTGTAGCATGAGGTCACATGTTTTGCTTTTGGTTACTGGAACATGTAGATCATTGTTTTCCTTTCATGTCTGCCCTGATGGGGCCTTCAGACTGGCCTCTGTGGCCTATTAGATCTTTTGATTCAATGCTAGTTTTATTTACTGGATTTTGTGTTCTGGTAACCCTGGCAACTGGTTGACCCAGTCACTCCTTTTATACAATCTGCATGTTTCAAAAAATGTGTTGCTACAGGAAGAGCGCACTCTGGAAAGGCAACACCAATAAAATGTCACCTAACCGCTAGGGCTGCACTGAAGTGCTTTACAGCAGTGACACTGAGTGCATGAGTAAAAACAAAGTATTAAACCTCTAAAATAATGTAAATACAAAACAGAAGGAAGGTATCTAAATATTAAATGCGCTGGAGAAACCAAAGAACCTGATCCTCTCAGAGCTGCTGCTTCGTCCAGATGACTGAGGGTTGGTTGAAGCAGGTTCACCTCCAACCCCACAGTGATGAGCAAACTGTAGAGAGTCCTGGAAGGTACCGTTGGATCATTCAGGTGGACCAATAACAGTCTCTGGAGGACTTTCAAGATGTGAGACATTAGGACATCTGGTCTATAGTCACTGAGGACAGAGGAATGAGATTTCTTGGGTTCTGAAAAAGGACAGGATGTCTTCCACAGACCTGGACCCTTCTCTTGGTTCAGGCTAAGGTTGAAGAGGTTCTGCAGAATCCCACATAGCTGGTCTGATCAGGTCTTGAGGACTCTGGGGCTGAGACCATCTGGACCTGCAGTCTGGTTCTGGTTTAGTCCATCCAGCTGCCTCTTCACCTGTCCTCTAGAGACAGACAGGCAGGAGGGGACGGGATCACCAGCATCTCCTGATGTGGTTGATGACAACAATGGAGCAGCAGGATTCATGACTGATTAAACAGCGGAGGTGTGACGGGAAGCTATGGGTCAAGTCAGGCTGGGGGTAGGAGAGGAGGGTTCTGAACATTAGTCAGTCCACTAGTTCACCAGGTGACCGTGGCTCAGGGGAAGAGAGGTTCTCCACTGTGATCAGGGTTCTATCCCCGGCCCAAAACAAGTATCCTTGGGCTGAAAACTGAGCCCCCAGCTGCCACCTGGATGCTGTGAAAGTGGCTCCTCAGGGATGGGTCAGAAAACAAATCCCACTATGTTGTACTGAGGTTTATACGTATGTCACCACAAATCACATCTTCTTTACTACCCTACTGTGTTATTGCACAGATTCTTACATTTTTAAATGATAGTGATGTAGGTTTCACTACTGTTTGCTGAATTCACTCTGCTGTTGCTACAGCTTGTCTTTTGTTGCTGGACATCCTGTACATAATGCTATGTAATGCCTTTGTACACCCGCTTCAGCTCAGTGGTTGCATTCGATTCACTTGTTTTCCACACTGCACCATGCCAGCACTATGGTTAGCAGCAGAGCACTCTCAAGGGGCATGACTCTCTTTTGGTTTTGGATCCGAGCAGTCTTACTTCTATTTAATGAGGCCCGTCTTAAAAAAAGGAATAGAAAGGGAAGGAGAGGAGAGGGAGGGAAACATATTCTCTGCTCTGTTCCATCTGAACAGCTGCATCTGTGGTTTCTCCTCTGACGGTGCTGTGGTTTTGGGAGTCAGGCCCTTTAGACAATCTACCTCTGCACTGATGTTTGATGGCAGCTCATCTGAGACAGAGAGGGAACGACTGTGATTGAGAGAGGGGGAATGAGAGCCACACTGGCAAAAATATGCATGTGCATTTACAGGATGATTGATAGGTTACAAATAAAACACAAAAGGACACCTATTTGGTTAGCAACTGTAAGTTCTCGGCTGGCTAAATGGCCCTTACACAACCCAAATAATCAGCTAATTAAGAAAAATGGCAAAGTGAACCTTATGTAATGTTTCTGCATGTGAAGTGGAAGCAGAGGAGTTTGAATTATGGCTGCACAAGTGCTAAATGGTACCAGGCCTCGCCACGGTAACCAAAACACCATGCAACATTCAGACTCCAGCTTAGCATCGGACCATGGCCAGGCGCAGGCAGGTCAGCGGTATGGAGAAATAATCATTACACAGAGAGAGAAGTGACAGTAAACCACAGACAGGTCCACATCCTGAGACATGGCAGTATGCTGACTTCCTAAATAAACCTATTATACACCGGCCGCTTTATTAGGTACACCTTACTGGTGCTGTGTTGGACCCACTTTGTCACACAGGCTCATATCTGGGATTATTTTGGCTTTAAACCAGCTGCTTGTTCAGACATATAGAGGGCAGCAAAGGACTCACACATCTAGTGTTCACTTTGCTCTCAGCTGGAGGAGTTTGTAACATTAAAAAACAGCATTGTTTTCTACATAGGCTGTGTCTTTAGGCTTGAACAAAGCATCATTATTAATTCATTCATAGACCAAATAAAAAATGCTTCTAAAAAAACAACAGCTGATGGGTTCAGGCTATCGCTGATGACCAAACCCTAATGGTGACACCAAATTCTGACCCAATAATCTGAATGTTGCAGCTGAAATCAAGAATTGTCACATGAGAAAACATTTTCCAGTCTCTCCTGGTCCAGTTCTGGTGTTCCTGTGTGAAATAAATCCACAGACATCTGGTGGTATCTTCTGCTGCTGAAGTCTATTTGCTTCAAGGTTCAGCATGTTGTGTTCAGAGATGGGGTTCAGCAGACCCTGATTGGAACCTGTGGGTATTTGAGCTACTTTTACCTTTCTGTCATATAAAACCAGTCTGCCCTTTGACCTCTGACCTCAACAAGAGACTGTCATCCACACAGCTGCTGCTCACTGGTTTATTTCCTCTTTTCAGACTATTCTCTGTAAACATTAGAGGTGGTTGTGGGTTCAAATCCCAGTAGATCAGCAGGTTATTCAGACCAGCCTGTCTTTATTGTCCTTTACATCTTCCTTCCTCTCCATTCTGATGCTCACTTTGAACTTCAGGAAGTTGTTTTCACCATGTCTAGATGATTAAATGAATGGAGTTGCTGCCTTTTGATTGGCTGATTAGATATTTGCAATAAGCAATCAAACAGGTGTACCTAATGAAATGGCCGGTGTGTGGATGTTAGGGTGGGTTTTTTTGCAGATTTTTTGTAAACCTCATGCAAAACTCTACTGCTGCGTTATAGCTGCTTATCTTCTGCAAACTGATTGTCAGAGTTTGACTTTGATCCGTGATTATCAGACTGATGAACAAAAAGTCTCAGTAATGAGAAACCTGTCTCAGCCTTACTGTTGACAGCATCTGATGTTCTTCCCCCTGAACACGTCGCAGTGGACACATCACCCTGTAATGAAGGTCAGTCATCAAAAGTCTTGTTTAGAGAGAACAGCAACTGATAACGTTAAAAAATAATTAGAGAAAAGGGAGTGTAGGAAGGAAGGGCTGTCTGTGGAGTCAAGGACAGAGACAGACAAAGAGAAGTGAGGAGTGTTAGTCCAGAGAGGTCGAATCAGAGCTGTTTTTAAATTCATATGATCTCAATTACTCCAGTCCTGAATGATACGGTCAAATTTACTACATACATTAGAATATATCACATCAAAATAATACAGTCATTGAACAAATCAGTTTTTAGACTTTACAACAACAGAGACAGTGTGTTTACCGGCAGAGTAAAGTCATCCAGGTTGGTTCTCTTTGTCTTTTATTCTTGTTCTGTTTCTCTTCTTTCTTTTCCTCTCATTGTTGTTTTCATGTTTAATTATTAAAATAAGAGCTGGAAACATTACATTTATTCAAACCATGTGACAATCTAGACAGTCTAGACTCCTTTAAAAATCAGCTGAAGACCCAATTATTCAAAACTGCTTTTAAATAACTCTTTTACGTTCTCTTGTTGTTGTTTAACATTTTGATTGTAATGATATTTTTGTTTGTTTTATTGATTTTATTTATTGTCTTTTGATCATGTTTGGTTCTGTTTTGTGAAGCACTTTGTGATTTTTTTTCTGTGAAAGGTGCTGTATATATATATATATATAAAAAAAACTTTACTACCGGCAGGACATGCTCAAAACATCTCCCGTTCAATGTTTTTAATAAAAATAAAAGCTCTCATCTTTCTTTACTCCAAAGTCACGTTTGATGAAGTTCTGCAAGATTTCACGTCTGATCTGGGGATGTTTGTGTGTAAAATCGGTTCGTGTGTGATCCCACCACACACTGTAGGATCAGGACGGTCAGTGTCCGCCATTTTTAAAGGAAAATTTCTCGCCACGTGTGTGGTCTCTTATGATTTAAAATCGACCGACATTTTGAAAATCCTGCCGTGTGAACCGGCCTTTAAATGTTTCTCAGCAGTTAGAATGTTAGGTTTTTTATATTTACATGACTTAATTTTACATTACATGATTATTTACATGTAATCATCAGGTTATATTCAAGCATAAATATCACCAGCTACGTTTTGAACTTCCCGTGCATGTAGGGTTCAAGTCTGGCAGACATTTCTGTTCATTTCAAACAATCGTCTGAAACTGATGGTTTACATTGTATAGAATGAAGTTCACAGCTAGTGCTATGGAATTTAGGACACTGAAGTTGTTTTAAGAAGGCATCAATACGCTTTGTTCTTAGGTGCACTTGGATGAGCTGTTAGCTCATCAGTCTTGGTTAGCTTGAATGCTACCACCAAACAGAATTAAGCTTCATTCAATGGTTAAGATAGTTACTAAAATGGAAAAAAGATATAATTAACGCTTTATCTTCACATATAGTTCACTAAATGCGTGAAAACCACTGTCCTTACACACTGTGCCTTTAAGACTGTTGATCAGTTGAGCTTCAAGAGATTTTTATTCAAGGGAACTTTTTATTTCCTACAAGAACATATGGTTTTTAATTCGCTGAAGTCAAAACATGGAAAAATAGTAATTTCTCACCGTTTACTGTTCATGCCTTTCTATAGTTTTGAATGATCACTGTTACCTATTGACAGGAAACTTAATGTATTTCACTGAGGAGGTTGGCAGAGTGACGAGGGAGCAGCGAGTCTCGTGGGAAGTGTGGGGTGAACCACTAACAACCAGGGGCTTTCAGTGCCAGCCATCCTGTGCTTTAACCCTCCACCATGCCAGTGCAGGCCCTGCACTGTGCCAGCTGAAAGGGGCTAAACCAACTGAGAAGCCACCAATAGTCTCTGTTCAAACAAACAAAAGGAAATTCTAACGTGAAGATTTAATGAAGAAGCTAATAAAAAGATCGTATGCAACACTTTTCTGTCTGTGTTATGATTTGCGGATGGACCCTGGAGCGAACACAGACAACTGAGGAGGCTGGAGGTAAGTGAAAACAAATTATTTATTTATACTGTGGGTGCTGGTGCTGGAGGTGTGGACCTTGGGAGGCCCTAGCGTCCCGGACGGAACCGTACGCCACCTCACTGCAGGGAGGAGAGGAGAGTGAGCACAGGCAGGGGAACACTGAATGAGTGGGTGATGATGAAACGGAAAAGTCTTACTGTGAGTTGTGGATGAGGTGTTGGAGCTGGCGACCGACAGGGAGACAGGCAGTGGTGCTGGTGATGGAGGTGTGGACCTTGGGAGGCCCTAGCGTCCCGGACGGAACCGTACGCCACCTCATGCGAGTAGTGTGAGGAGGGGGTGTCGGAGCCAGCGACCGGCAGGGTGACAGACAGGCAGGCAGGTGGATCAGAGGATGATGATGAGAGGGCAGCCAGGTAGACCAGGAGGAGCGGAGACGAGGGAGGAGTGACCGGCTGGAGATCCAGATAAAATGGCAGCAGACCGGACAGGAGCAGGAGGACGGGAACCAGGACGAAGCGCTGGAGGGAGGAACAACGAGGTAAAACTAATGACACTGGGGAGAATTATGTTAAAAGGCCATAGTTACCACAGGGGTAGTGGACACAATGAACTGGCGTTCATCTTCTGGACGACTGGTGGTTTTATGCTGAGTAGATTGCTTGAGTGGCTGCAGCTGGAAGTGATTAATGGAGCTGAGGGAGGAGATCCTGCTGATAGGGAGGAGGAGGTGTGCCCGCTGGGGCTCAGGATATGACAGTCTGTGTCAGCTCCCCTCAGCTCTCCATCCAACAAAGATGGAAACAGGACAAGGAAGGAGAACTAAAGTGAAGCCATGTCTCTGTAGAAACACCTTTCAGTCCATAATCACCTAAATCAGGAAAACACTGTTGTTCCAATGAAAGCTGCACTCCCTGCCAGGTGTACAGGAGTGAATAGGAGCCAGAACAACAATAAAAGCCATTGTTGCTTTGGTTTGGACCAAATCCTGGTAATACCTGGTAAATCCTGGTAGCTATCCAATCCTGACCCTCCCATCTGGAGCACATGCCCATGTTGGTCAACTCAATAATGACACCTAATTTGTACGGAAGTCCCTGTAAAGTAAACCCTGCACAACAAGCACTTTCACCGTCACTCGACAGAGACTCTGATGTAGCTGTGGCTGAAAGAGAGTGACATTCAGGGGCTGCTCTGTGCCAGAGAGGCTGCTGGGATTCTTTTTTAAACCTCACTGTGTCACTAAGAAGAAGACAGATGAAGAGAAAAAACAAAGGTAGATGGAGATTATCCCCAGACCTCATGACACCATTCCTTCATTCACATCCGTCCAACTCTTTTGATCATCACACTGGATCTTATTTTCCCTCACTCTGTCATTTACCCACAATCCTGTGCCAGCTGTAAGGAACAGGGCAACAAGCAGAGTGGGACTTTCCCAGAAACTTTAGCCTCTCACAGGACAAGGTGAGACTGGGAGACAGGATGACTATCTGTCTAGATGTCTCTGCCAGTCAGTCTTGCTGTCAGTCCTTTCCCACTTGGCTTCAAACCATGTGACTCCTAAACAAATTTAAATTCATCATCAACAAACGTGAGAAGAGAGTGGGAAGGAAAAGAAATAAAGATTTTTTAAAAGTTCCATTTGTTTCCCCATCACGTCCTCAATCTGTTTCCATCTATAAATATTGACACTGAGATCATAGAGCCCTCACCTATGATAGGCCAGCTAGTTTTGTTTTCTTTGTTTATATAAGATTTTTATACATTTGGATTTTAAACTAGCACATTTGAAAACAAAATATACACCTATAAGCCTGACAGTGTTTCATAACTCTTTAATAGATTAAAGTGACATTTTGTGTGTTGAATACTTTAAAAAACAACATCTAGAAAACACTTGAACTGTGTGGACCCAGACTAAGATGAGAGCATGAATACGTTGCAGTGTTTTGTCAGTGAAAACTGATAAGTATACTTTGTAACGTTCCATAATGTTTGCAGTTTGTTTCTTCCCATGCTGGTTACACTCCAGCACAGTAAAGACAATATAATAACACATCAGTGACCTCACTGAAGCTCAATTGTTCCACAGATTTCTCACGTCCCAGCTAACAACCTTGGCATTGACTCACTTTGGCCTGTCAGGGTCTATTTTCTTTGATTTGAGTGCTAATGCTCCTGCTAGAATAGTCAGATTATATATGAACAGTCATTTTACTTCACCTTCCTGGTTTAATATAGAATAATCAACAATCAGCTGAGTCTGAAAAGCCCAGATGCTAAACCCTCAGGGACGTCTTAGAGGCTCTGAATTAAGATCATGAAAGGCTGTGAGTGTTTTCATGTGTTGTTAGCTGAGAAGTTGGGAAACAGCTTGTGACTCCTCCTTTATCTGGATATGGCTGTTGATACCTACAGTATAAACAGGGGTGCACACAATTGTTCATCAAAGGTTCTCAAGGGAGAACCTGACGCTGGTGTCTAGTACGCACGTTGCTGGGGAAGGGGGGGTGATGACAAGCTGCCGCTGTTGGCTGTTTTTTGTGTGTGTGTCGTACCTGCGCTAGGCATGATGAAACTCACGGATCAGATCATTTTTTAGATCAGCAGAAAGAAAATAAAAGACAAATAACTTTGCTCTCTATTCATTTTGTAGAACACTGTGCAACATTTTTCTGCTCATTAAATGCAAACAACATTTAACTCAAGATGTCAATCTGATGCTTAAAAAACAGGGGATGAGGATCAGCTGGTCCGAGCGCACACACATCAGAGAGTGGATCAGATATATCGATCAGTGATCTTTTGTTCTGGTTAATTAAAATGACTGAGTCTGATAGAGAGAACTTGATATGTGATGACTAAATGAACGTCTTTCTCAGAGGGGAATTGGTGATGTCTGTGATGCTGCAGAATCCATGTCTAGAAGGACAATAGCCTGGTGGACCCAGTGGTTTGTGGTACATTAGACAGAGAGTAGTGGTTTGCCTTTCACAAGCAGTAAGGTTATGAAGGACTCTTCATTAGGTCTGACTTTAAGGAACACGTCTATGATCCTATCACAGTCCCTCCAAGAAGTTGTGATGTTGCGATTGCAACTATCAACGCAAATTCAATCATATTTCACAAATTTTGCACAGACTTGCAATTTTCACCAATCACAGCAACTTTAACAAATCTGACCAATAAGCTTAGAGTTGACTGTATTTGCCTTCTTTATTGACCAATCACTGCAACTCGGAAAAATGTTGACCCATCCCTTCTGGTCTCCCTGGTTTCACGTCTTGGAACCAAAACCAGCAGGATGTAAACATGTGATGCTAAATGGTCACAGTGTTCATCAAATGTTATGGCTAAAATAAGTCCAGTTTCCAAAAGTAACAGATAAAAGTGGTGGAAAGTTTTGCGTGATATGCAACATTGTGGTGGAACATTATTTAGGTGTCGTTTGTTCCCTGGACTTTGTCTTGTTGCTCTTGTTTTAATGCACCAATGGTGGCAATCTCTTCAGTTAAAAACATATAGCAAAACTTCATTTTGAGAACTAGTTGCTCTGAGATGGGGTTGAACAGTCACATAACTGCCCCCAGGACCATAATTTACTCACACAAAACCATCATAAAGACTGTAGAAAAGTGATTAGTGCATCAACCAGATCAAAGAACAGCATTATCTGACTTCAGGTTCAGAAGGAGATGTCACCATTCAGTCTACAGCTCTTCACAGCAGCATCTGTTTCTGCTTTGGTTCAAGTGGTTTCATTAAAATGCGTAACTGATTCATCTGACTGTGAAGTTATTAAAACGTAGCCACTTGACATTAGAGAGCTCTGTATTCTCTACACTTTACATCTCATAAAACCCGTATTGGTTCCTGTGACTTAAGCTGAGGTCACCTTAAGAATCGACTGAGTTTTTTTGACAAAGTATTTTATCCTAAGTTCTCACTGTATCATTATGGTTTTCTTAGCAAACAGGCTGCATTTATTAGCTTGTTACTCAGCCGAGAGCTGCAGTGGAAAATGCTCAGCTGGTTTTGTTCTGGTGCCGTTGTGTCCGATGCGGGAGCTCACACACTGACAGTCCTTTGAGGGCTCATTTAAAACACCAGCACCAACCTCAACGTTACGGCTGTGGGATGTGGGTACAAGTTAATAGCCGCCATGCTAACTATACCCATCATGGAAAAGTGGTGGCAGAGAGACACTCTGACATTTGATTAGTTCTGCCTTGCTGATACCCCTGTAATCTCAGAGCTGAGTAAATTACAGCTCTTTACTTGGTTGTGTCTGTTTTCTCACAGTTATAATTGATCGAACAGAGGTGAATGGAAGGGCAGTGTTTGGGAATTTCATTCTTTTTAACACCAGGCAAAAACAGGCCATAAAGTCTTTGCCTGTGATTGTGTGTGGTTCATTTGAAACTCATTAAATTATCGTCTTAACCGCATCTTCCTACATGGGTTACAGGGAGCTGGTGTCTACCTCCAGCAGTGGGTAGGAGTCAGGAGACACAGTCCTCTAGTCCATCACAGGGACACACACACACACACACACGCACACACACACACACGCACACCATGTATCACAGTCCTATTGCAGAGGTACATTCTGCTCCTGTGGCCACTTCACCAATAGACTTGTTTTCTTCATACTGGAAAATGTGACATTAAACCAAAAGACAACCCTCGTCCTTGCAGACACACCCACCCACTCATCCACCCATGCACTGGGATGTTTATACTGTATGGTAGGAGATAGAGGCAGGTCTGTGGGGCTGAGGATTTGTTTTGGAAATGTTTAGAGAAATTGGCAGTAAACACTTTTCAGTCCATCCCAGAATAAAAGAATGAGCTCTGCAAATTTGTCAGGACTCACTTTGGAATATGGAAATAACTCCGAGGGTTAATAAAAGGTTTTTTCTATAATCAGAAGTGAGTCCCGACACATTTATTAGCCCGGTCATTGAAGACCCTTTGCAACAACACGTTGTAAGGCACCTTTAAATCTTCTTCCAAGGACTGTTCCCTCTCAGGACAGGACACTGCGCTGTGTTCCAAAACTACTAAGAGAACAGAGAGTTTCCATCAGTGGTTACGCGTCAAGATGCATTTTATGAGGGTTCATGCTGGGGATTGGTCATCGTTGTTATTGCAGCAGAATTAAATGGTGCAGTGAGGCCCTGGAAAGCTAGATTGGTGTGTGTAGATGTGTGTGAGGCTGCTGAGGCCAGTTAAAGTATCCTATAAGAAGCAGGCACCAATTAAATCAATAAAGAGAAAGCTGAGATCTATTGAAGTTGGGTTCTGTGTAGATAGCTCAATGAACTGTCTCAGTTTGGAGACATAATGACCAGTTAACAATTTACCATATAAAAACAGGTTAAGCAAAGCCTGATTTTAAACGTCAGTATTTGAGCTAATAAAGGGCAATGACTGGTCCACCTGAAAGAGCATCTCTGAATGTGTTAATTCTCAAAAGTACATTTTAAAAAGTGTCTTTCTGCAAACTATAGGTTTTGCCTAATGCTGTTCTAGAAACAATGAGCAACCATTAGGTGTCTTAAAGTTTTAAGCATTCATATATTTTATTCTTACAATGAATTTTTTTCATAAAAAAAGAAAAAAAACCAGGAGATGACTGGCTCATTTTTAGGCAGAACTGACTGAACTGTAAATATATCTAATGGACTACAGTATATCCTATTTTCTCCAATGTCAAAACTAACCTACCAAACGAACATTCTCCTCCTTGGTTCAGTTTGTTTGTTTTGTGTGAACACAGTAATCGTTGTAGAGTGGAACAAAACACCGTATCCAGACCAGTTGGAAGAGGGGGTCTTGATTTGTTTATAGTGTGAAGGTCATCTGACCTCCATAACCACAACAACTACACACTACAAGTGTGAGCCAAACGCCCCCTGTAGCCAGATTTGAGTTGCATTCTGAGATAAGGGAGGACAAACACATCAGCAGTAACCGAATGGCTCCTAGCTAGCTCAGAATGAAATGAAGACCCGTGTTGATGGACCGGTACTGGTCCGTGGGTCATTTGACACCAGGCCTTCAGAACGACCGAATAAAAAATATGTAATTTATTGATTATCAATTCTGAAAGATACTTAATCATGAAAAATTGCAAATCCCAGAGTAGGGATGGTAATCGAAAACCGGTTCTTAATGAGAACTGGTTCCCAGTGTTTCAATCCCTTGGAATCATTTGCCAGTTTTTGCTAACGATTCTCTTATCAATTTCAGTCGGCGCAAAAACAAAAAAAAAAATCCAGTCGGCGCGACTACGTCACCACGAGTGTAACTCACTAAACTCACGTTTCTCCACCGTGTAGATTAGAGCCATATCTTTGTAGATGTGCCTGGTAACAGCAGCAGTAACCTCCTCCTTCCTTCTATGGACGGCAGCTAGACGCTACATGACGTGCTGCAGGTAAAAACCTGTTGCGGCGTCTGGAGTTCATTCTGAGCTCTTACTCCAACACTCGACACTGCTTTTGCAGCTTTTGCTCGTTGACTGTCTGTATTCTTCGACTTGGTTTTTGTCCAGGTGATAAAATATATTAGTGGCGTCGGAGACCGTTGTTGGAACTGGGAGCCGGCGAACTTTACAAACAGCTGCTGTCTGGTCCACGTTGGTCTTTTTATATTTAAACCACATCCATGAGACAGAAGTTGTCCCTCTTTTAGGTATAAGCTCCTTGGTTTGAGTTAGCTGGTTATCCTGTTGACTCTGGTCTAAAACGTGTCCACTACCGTCTGCCTCCATGTTTGTTTATGTGTTGCTGTGCGGTGCGTTCATGAACATCCCGTAAAGTGCATTATGCTGTAAAACTTCTATCGTGGCGTAAACGATAGAGCTTTTTATCTGACGGTAGACATTTTCTATCGTCCAGATGAAATATTTCCTCATAACGCACAGCCCTACCTGTCTGAGAGGGTGTTCTCCAGCTGGAGACACAATAAGTCCAGAAAGATCAGGTATCCTTCCTGAAAAAGCAGATATGCTCATTTTTCTGCAGAAGAATTGTTAATTTTCCATAGTTGATGGTTGCAAAATTGCACAATGCACAGTTCCATTGAACTTGACTTGAGTTGTATTTGTTGCTGGCTGACGTAATTTTGTGTGTTCAGCTCAGATCCTTTTTTAAAAGAGAGTAGAAATGTTACATTCTTGTGGAATTGCACAGAATAATTTATGTTGTATTTTATGTTATTTCTACAAAATAATATTTTGTTATTATTTTATACTTAGAAAAAAAAATTTCTGGGCACCCTGTGACCCTAGACTCTGGTTTTCTTAAGACCTCACTGTTGGATGTATAAGGTCATCATCTTACTTCTAAACTTGTATCTTACTCAAAGATAAGATATAAACCAGCTTAAAGCTAATAGATCTGTTTCTTCTCTTTTTTTTCAAATGAGAATCGATAAGAGAATCGATAAAGAATTGAATCGTTATACAGAATCGAAAATGGAATCGGAATCGTAAAAATCTTATCAATTCCCATCCCTATCCCAGAGGCCGCCTGATGAGGAAAGACCCTGGAAGGATGCGGCGAGATGGCCAGATGAGGTGGGACCCTGGAGGCCTGTGGTGAGGCAGCCAGATGATGTAATACCCTGGACCTTGGCTAACACAGGACCTGGATGTGTGGTAGCTGACTGGACCCTTGCTGATGCTGGCTGCAGAGCGTCCACTGGGACCCCCACCAGGACTGGATGCAGAGCGTCCACTGGGACCCCCACCAGGACCGGCTCACCTGCTGCACAGTGTCCACCAATGGGTCCACAGTGGGTTCCTGGGACAGCAGCAGCGCAGCAGTAGGTCTCTGAGGTTGTGTTGGCACAGCGAGAGCTCTCTGGGATAGAAGCGGTGCAAAAGGATGGCTCTGGAACTGCAGTGGCACAGGCATCGTCAGGACTGGGTATTGAGCTCCTGCTAGAGTTAGAGTCACCCAGACAGGCTGCCTCTGCTCCAGGTGCAGTCACTCCAGGACTTCTTTAGCACTGCACCTGCTGGGTCCACGTTGATCGAATCATGTTTGGTGTGTGGTGTTGGACCCAGGTGCAGGTGAACTCAGGAAAGGGTTTATTAAAACAGTTAGACCAAGAAAAAAAAAAAAGGGACTTACTGGCAGTGGAACAGGAAACAGGACTGGGTGAAGGCAAAATGACCAAAATACCAGGGGACAACCAGTGAGCTAAATAACAGGAAGGACCATGGGTAATGATGAGGAGGACTGAAGAATGAGCAGCTAGTGAAAACAGATCATCTGACAAGGACTGAGAAAACAATATATCAGAGGAACACAGGAGAACACAGAGGGGGAACACAGGAGAACACAGAGGAGGAACACAGGAGAACACAGAGGAGGAACACAGGAGAACACAGAGGAGGAACACAGGAGAACACAGAGGAGGAGCAGAGGAGAACACAGAGGAGGAACACAGGAGAACACAGAGGAGGAACACAGGAGAACACAGAGGAGGAACACAGGAGAACACAGAGGAGGAGCACAGGAGAACACAGAGGAGGAACACAGGAGAACACAGAGGAGGAACGCAGGAGAACACAGAGGAGGAACACAGGAGAACACAGAGGAGGAACACAGGAGAACACAGAGGAGGAACACAGGAGAACATAGAGGAGCACAGGAGAACACAGAGGAGGAATGCAGGAGAACACAGAGGAGGAACACAGAGGAGGAACACAGGAGAACACAGAGGAGGAACACAGGAGAACACAGAGGAGGAACGCAGGAGAACACAGAGGAGGAACACAGGAGAACACAGAGGAGGAACACAGGAGAACACAGAGGAGCACAGGAGAACACAGAGGAGGAATGCAGGAGAACACAGAGGAGAACACAGAGGAGGAACACAGGAGAACATAGAGGAGGAACGCAGGAGAACACAGAGGAGGAACGCAGGAGAACACAGAGGAGGAACGCAGGAGAACACAGAGGAGGAACACAGGAGAACACAGAGGAGGAACACAGGAGAACATAGAGGAGCACAGGAGAACACAGAGGAGGAACACAGGAGAACAGAGAGGACGAACACAGGAGAACACAGAGGAGGAACGCAGGAGAACACAGAGGAGGAACACAGAAGAGCACAGGAGGAACACAGAGGAGGAATGCAGGAGAACACAGAGGAGGAACACAGGAGAACACAGAGGAGGAACACAGGAGAACACAGAGGAGGAACGCAGGAGAACACAGAGGAGGAACACAGAGGAGGAACACAGGAGAACAGAGAGGAGGAACACAGGAGAACACAGAGGAGGAACACAGGAGAACACAAAGGAGGAACACAGGACAACACAAAGGAGGAACACAGGAGAACATAGAGGAGCACAGGAGAACACAGAGGAGGAATGCAGGAGAACACAGAGGAGGAACACAGGAGAACACAGAGGAGGAACGCAGGAGAACACAGAGGAGGAACGCAGGAGAACACAGAGGAGGAACACAGGAGAACACAGAGGAGGAATGCAGGAGAACACAGAAGAGCACAGGAGAACACAGAGGAGCACAGGAGAACACAGAGGAGGAACACAGGAGAACACAGAGGAGGAACACAGGAGAACACAGAGGAGGAACGCAGGAGAACACAGAGGAGGAACGCAGGAGAACACAGAGGAGGAACACAGGAGAACACAGAGGAGGAACACAGGAGAACAGAGAGGAGGAACACAGGAGAACACAGAGGAGGAACACAGGAGAACACAGAGGAGGAACGCAGGAGAACACAGAGGAGGAACACAGGAGAACACAGAGGAGGAACACAGGAGAACACAGAGGAGGAACACAGGAGAACACAGAGGAGGAACGCAGGAGAACACAGAGGAGGAACACAGAGGAGAAACGCAGGAGAACACAGAGGAGGAACACAGGAGAACACAGAGGAGGAGCAGAAAAACTAAACTAATAGAACACACAGGGGGAACGAGGAGAGCTGAGGGGAATTAGTGCAGGGGAACAGGAGGAGGAAGACCAGAGAACACCGTAGGGTAAACTGGCAAAACTAACAAAACATAAAGGGAATGGACCATGACCCTGTCTGTCAATGGTGTAGCGTGATCAGTATACACTCTTGACCTCTGACCTACGTGATCATCTAAAATAATAATCCATCTTCTTCCCAATAACTCGGATTATAATGACTCTTTTATTATGTTTTAACCTGAATCAACATTCCTCCAAGGTCACGGTCGTACCGGAAGAAGCCACCGGACTTTTAATAATAATAATAATAAAGACTTTTGGTGTCTCTTCCTAAAATGACACTTTAATCTGTTACAGAAATGTCTTAAATGATTAATGCACTTTCTCTTACAGCATTGTGAATGTTTGATCCAGCTTCAGTATTGTTGTTACTTTGCTAAAAGGTTAAATCAGTATTATTACTTATTTCCACCTTGCTAAGGATAAATAAGTAAAATCTTCCACACTCCCACACGGAGGTGACGTATGACTTTAGAGCCTGAGTCACGTGTCTTGTTTAGAGTCCCCTGATTGGTCCACGTTCCACTGAAAGCTCTCAGCTGTCTGCCGACACGAGAAGAATCCAGAGTTCTTCTCTAGCCTCAGAGAAGACAAGACTTACCCACCGTCAACTCGCTACACGGTGGGCATCGATGCCGATTGCAACCGATAATGGGTCAAGCCCCGTGGCAGTCGAAGAAGCTTCTTACCCCTGAGAGCAGGAAACATCCACCTGCCTCTCTAACTCAACCAGAATGGGTAAGACAGCCAGCTACCAGCTCGCTAGCCATGGGTTCCACTGATCTCCTGTATCCACGGACGTTCTCCGCTTGGCCGGCGGGTCCACGACCTGTCAGGCCCCCAGATCGACCGAGGGGGAATCTCCGCTTCCTCGTCGAACTCCAGCAGCCGGACGCGATCCAGGAACAAGGTTCAGTAACTACCCATGACCTGGTAAAGCAGGCTACTTTGATAATGCTAACCCTATACCACTAGGCTGCTCATCAAAGTAACCTCTCCACCTTATCCCTAATAACCAAACCCTTAAGCTAACTCCTTAGTCTTAATATCAACACGAGACTCAAGTTCTAAACTCAGAAGACCAATTTTAGAACATCTACCATTTAGTGAATGCTTATCAACTTGCTACCTCAAATGCTAATCTGTTTACAAATGTTCGTCAGCTTTTATAATAAATATTGAATATATTTATTCTTGACTCAGCTTCCATTCGTCAAATAACAGGTACATAACTACTCACTGCGATTAATAGAACCTAGAATTACCTGCTTTTATCACAACCAGTTGTTCAAACCCAGGTATCCGGAGCACACAGCCTCTCGGTTTAAAACCTCGGCAGCTGAAGTGAGCCGGCAGAAGGTGAGTAATAAACATAGCGTTATATACACTATATGTGGCAAGACAGCCACTTATTACCACTACAATGGTTCATCTTTGTACCTGGTGCATTGTGGGTCTGGCTGCTTAGCATGGGCCTCAGTTCTAAGGCTTGCTCATGCACAAAACGGGGACTAAAAGTTGTGTAAGTCACTTTCTATGCAAACGGGATTTATCGAAAAAAAAGATGGAAAACATAATTTTCATCAAACTCTGACCCTGGTCTATGAACAATTATGACACGAGGAAAGTGGCAGAGCAGCTGGTGAGACGTGGCAAACTGAATACACATTTTCAGACTGTAGACACACACAAACACACTTTTCCTATCGGTCTCTCACACCAGATCTCTGGTGAAACAGGCCTTCACTAAGTAATGATTTATATACAAGGATTTCCAAGAGGATCTGGCAGCAGACTTCAAAAATGACGTCTTAAGATGGCATCTTTACCAAACCCGGAAGTAATATGGCGCCCAGTACTTTTTGTTTCCTCCAAAACTTTATTTATAATTTAGGATGTGTTTTTTTTTTCACCACAAAAACTTTTATTTAGCATTTGTTTCTCTTCAAAACTATACGGACTCGCAAACTTAAACTTTTGCGAACTTTAAAAAAAAATCTTAATTTTGGTAAGATTGAAGTGCTTATAACAAGAAGAACACATTTAACCAGTGTTTTCTTGCAAAGTATGTACAGTATATTTGCTCCAACAATAAAAATCAGTTGCCTACCGTGAATAACTAGTGGTAAATAGAAAAAATGAGCCGCATTAATATTTCAAAGATGTGTGTAAAACTAGTACTAATAAAATACTGGACGCACTAAACTAAACTACTGTGAAAACCAACTTATCAGCAGCATTCCTGCTCCTTCACCTGCAGCAAAAAATAGTTTTATCCAAAACACTGTTCTGTGCATTAGAGCAGATCAATACAACTTATTCAGTATTATTTAGAATGAAACGTTGAAAGAAAGTAAAAAAAAAACATCTCCATTTCACAAGCATTTTATTTTTTGTTTGCTGCAACATGGTTTTCTCACCTGCATATCGACTCATCCCCTCCCAGGTTTCCAGGACTTTGTCACCTGAAAAACATGCACAAAAGCATTAGTTCACACACTGACAAATGTTTATTTTAAATACTTACATACTAATCACTTTTAATTGCTCTAGGGCCTTTACAAATGGAACATCTTCTCAGCATATTCATATCTAATATACAGTATTGACCTTTTATAAGGGGATTAGAGCTGCCAAGATCACTGAGTGATTTTCAAAAACACAAACACAAATTTTCTGTATGTAAAACACACACACACACACACACACACACAGTGCATGTTTTAGTAAGGCAAATGTGCTAAAGTGTAAACTTGTGTTTTAGAGTCTCAGATGCAATGACACTGCTTTGCACCTCTGGAACAAGAACATCAAACACCAAATCCAGAAAATGGAACTCTCCCTCCTTTCATTCAGGCCTACACATGACCTAATCCGCCCCATCAGCTCTTCAACCTAAAACACATTGAGAAACATAAAAATGAACAATACATTCCTCTTAACATCATGCCACATTTAAGTAGTTACACATTTTTCATAGATCTATTATTTACTCAGTGGACTCCATCCCAGCTGACACATTGTAAAAGCTTACACTTTCCCCTCCTTTATATTTGTATTTGGAACATAATAAACTGTGCGTACAGTGCGGTGAATATTATTATTATTCAGCAGTTCCATACATTTACCTGTGCATCAGCAAAGTGGTACATCAGTGGTTTTAATCTTTGCTTTAATTTAAGTGAAGCACGTGGATTCTGCCACAGATACATGCGGCCGGACTTGACTCTCCCACTGCAGAGATCGTCATACAGAGTCTGAGTAGAGACGAGTTCTAAATAAGCAACATAACCACAGGGATATCATCTTAATCCTACATCAAATATTTGAAAATTACAACTAAGAATTACCTTGATTTCTTCATCTGAAATTACTCCCTTGAATCCATTTTTTTAGGGCCTCAGTCGTTCTGTAAAGTAGATCAAAATTCATCAAATGTATTAGGTAATGGAGACAACAGAAACATGTTAACTTGTTAGATATACAGTGGAGGAAATAATTATTTGACCCCTTGCTGATTTTGTAAGTTTGTCCAATGACAAAGAAATGAAAAGTCTCAGAACAGTATCATTTTAATGGTAGGTTTATTTTAACAGTGGCAGATAGCACATCAAAAGGAAAATCGAAAAAATAACTTTAAATAAAAGATAGAAACTCATTTGCATTTCATTGAGTGAAATAAGTATTTGAACCCCTACCAACCATGAACAGTTCTGGCTCCCACAGAGTGGTTAGACACTTCTACTCAATTAGTCACCCTCATTAAAGACACCTGTCTTAACTAGTCACCTGTATAAAGGACACCTGTCCACAGAATCAATCAATCAAGCAGACTCCAAACTCTCCAACATGGGAAAGACCAAAGAGCTGTCCAAGGATGTCAGAGACAAAATTGTAGACCTGCACAAGGCTGGAATGGGCTACAAAACCATTAGCAAGACGCTGGGAGAGAAGGTGACAACTGTTGCTGCAATTGTTCAAAACTGGAAGGAGCACAAAACGACCATCAATCGACCTCGGTCTGGGGCTCCACGCAAGATCTCACCTCGTGGGGTGTCAATGATTCTGAGAAAGGTGAGAAATCATCCTAGAACTACACGGGAGGAGTTAGTTAATGACCTCAAATCAGCTGGGACCACAGTCACCAAGAAAACCATTGGAAACACATTACACCGCAATGGATTAAAATCCTGCAGAGCTCGCAAGGTCCCCCTGCTTAAGAAGGCACATGTGCAGGCCCGTCTGAAGTTTGCCAATGAACACCTGAATGATTCAGAGAGTGACTGGGAGAAGGTGCTGTGGTCTGATGAAACCAAAATTGAGCTCTTTGGCATTAACTCAACTCGCTGTGTTTGGAGGAAGAAAAATGCTGCCTATGACCCCCAAAACACCGTCCCCTCCATCAAGCATGGAGGTGGAAACATTTTGCTTTGGGGGTGTTTTTCTGCTAAGGGCACAGGACAACTTCACCGCATTAACGGGAAAATGGACGAAGCCATGTATCGTCAAATCCTGAGCGACAACCTCCTTCCCTCTGCCAGGAAACTGAAAATGGGTCATGGATGGGTGTTCCAGCACGACAATGACCCAAAACATACAGCAAAGGCAACAAAGGCGTGGCTCAAGAAGAAGCACATTAAGGTCATGGAGTGGCCTAGTCAGTCTCCGGACCTTAATCCTATAGAAAACCTATGGAGGGAGCTGAAGGTCAGAGTTGCACAGAGACAGCCTCGAAACCTTAAGGATTTGGAGATGATTCTGCAAAGAGGAGTGGACCAAAATTCCTCCTAACATGTGCGCAAACTTGGTCATCAATTACAAGAAACGTTTGACCTCTGTGCTTGCAAACAAGGGTTTTTCCACTAAGTATTAAGTATTTTTTGTTAGAGGGTTCAAATACTTATTTCACTCAATGAAATGCAAA
>SSNR01000059.1:1505013-1519931 GCA_006937965.1 Callopanchax toddi | reverse complement strand
ATGTGTTTCCAATGGTTTTCTTGGTGACTGTGGTCCCAGCTGATTTGAGGTCATTAACTAACTCCTCCCGTGTAGTTCTAGGATGATTTCTCACCTTTCTCAGAATCATTGACACCCCACGAGGTGAGATCTTGCGTGGAGCCCCAGACCGAGGTCGATTGATGGTCGTTTTGTGCTCCTTCCAGTTTTGAACAATTGCAGCAACAGTTGTCACCTTCTCTCCCAGCGTCTTGCTAATGGTTTTGTAGCCCATTCCAGCCTTGTGCAGGTCTACAATTTTGTCTCTGACATCCTTGGACAGCTCTTTGGTCTTTCCCATGTTGGAGAGTTTGGAGTCTGCTTGATTGATTGATTCTGTGGACAGGTGTCCTTTATACAGGTGACTAGTTAAGACAGGTGTCTTTAATGAGGGTGACTAATTGAGTAGAAGTGTCTAACCACTCTGTGGGAGCCAGAACTGTTCATGGTTGGTAGGGGTTCAAATACTTATTTCACTCAATGAAATGCAAATGAGTTTCTATCTTTTATTTAAAGTTATTTTTTCGATTTTCCTTTTGATGTTCTATCTGCCACTGTTAAAATAAACCTACCATTAAAATGATACTGTTCTGAGACTTTTCATTTCTTTGTCATTGGACAAACTTACAAAATCAGCAAGGGGTCAAATAATTATTTCCTCCACTGTATATTTCAAGCCACAGCCAACTCCTGAAGGATTTGCAGCTAAACGCAAACAACACATGAAATGATACTGATGGTTACATTACATCAGAAATGATCACTATCGAATAAATAATCCACACAAGAGGCCGCAATGTGCTGTAGACAACTTTAGACAACTGTTTTGATCAGGTATGTTTTCTGTAAATGTTACTGGATGTAAGACTGGATGTCCAGACGGCCCTTTGTAGGTACCCAGTCTGCTTGGGCTGCCAGATCGGCTCGGGGTCCTTCTCCTGCAGATGACTTCACACTACGGCAAAGCCACTTGGACAAAATACTCTGTAAACCCCTGTCGATACTGTTCTTTCACACGTTTTACAAAGAGTTTAGCAGGTTTATTATAAAATACATGATTCTGACCACCCAAATGTATTTTTATATCTGTAGTTTAATAAAAACACGATATTGTCTTTGTTTTGAAACTACATCAAATCAACATCAGACTGTGCCAAATAAGCACAACAGTTCTCATATGTGAATGTTTTAAATGTATTTATATATTTAGCAGGCCTGACCGTTTCTAAAAATGTAGGATTCTTCTGTATATTTCATTAGTTCTAATGTAAATAAATCTAAAGATTCATTCAAACGAAGTGAAGAAGGACTACTACCTCGAATTTATCCGGACCAATCAAAAGCTTCAGCGTTAACGTGCATACGTAACATTTACGAACGTGGTGACGTCACTTACATTAGTCATACGTTCAGCCAATCAGCTTGTGATACGCAATCGGCAGGCGCTGGCCAGAGCTGATCTGGCAGGCCAAGTAGATGTGGTACCTACACCGGTTCAGAGGCTAGCTCCACAGCTAGCTTATTCAAACGGGACCTATTCATCACCTGCAATGCTCTCAATAACGTCGCCCCTCCTTACCTCTCTGCTCTCCTAAATCACCATCACCCCTCCTGCTGTCTCAAACCGTTTCAAAGCATCGGGACAGTTTTTTCCTGTAGTCATTCCCACCCTACGGGACTCTCTCTGGCTCCATTCAGAAATCAGAAAAAGTACAAAAAGCTCACCTATTTAACCCCCGTTAATTCATTTTACTTATTTGTCCGATATGTTTTGTTTCCTTCTTCATATTTTTTAAATCTGTAAAACATCTTGGAGTTGTTAAAGGTGCTTTATTTTGTTAGTTTAAACCACAGAGATACAGCTCTGTTTAGCTGCCGGAGCTGGGCTTTTGCCCTCCAGCGACTGAGCTTGTCCAAAAGTACCCTGATGAAAACAATAACATTCA
The DNA here is from genome assembly GCA_006937965.1 of Callopanchax toddi. Lineage (NCBI taxonomy): Eukaryota > Metazoa > Chordata > Actinopteri > Cyprinodontiformes > Nothobranchiidae > Callopanchax > Callopanchax toddi. The sequence goes on along the minus strand of SSNR01000059.1, from coordinate 1,517,967 downwards.
ATGGGTCTATACCGGTAATGTTGTTTACATTTACGGACTCATTAACGGTAAAAGAAAATTAAGTCAATCTCATTCAGACCTTACCTCTACAAATCCCACCAAGGATGTGGTGGAAAGCAGTGTTGCTGCCCAATCGCTTGAAAACACTTCGACTTCCACCCGTTGTAGCAGCATACTTCTGGTCGATGTATTTCCGGTCATTGTACCGACATCATTTTAGTTGCCATTTTGGACGCTATTTTGAAGCTGCAGCCAGATCCTACTCAGGATTTCAATTTTACCAGATGTAAATCACATTCATAGTAACATCTGTGGATTTGATTTTGATTAAAATTAAAATAAAAAACTTCATCATAGCACATTAACTTTCTGCACATGTTAAGAGATAATGGACACACATTCCACATTCCCAGTGTGCTGCAGTTAGAGAGGTGAGTAATGAATGCTAGGCTAGTCACATGAACAGATGTTGTGTGAATGAGGATATAAAATAAAAAGAAGAATCAACTTTTCATCAAGTTAAGAGCTGAGAGTCTGAAAACAATTCTCTAACATGGAGCATCATCCTTCAGGTTAGGTCAGATTCTGGTCCAGGTTAGGTCAGGTTCTGGTCCAGGTTAGGTCAGGCTCTGGTCCAGGTTAGATCAGGCTCTGGTCCAGGTTAGATCAGGCTCTAGTCCAGGTTAGGTCAGGCTCTGGTCCAGGTTAGGTCAGGCTCTGGTCCAGGTTAGGTCAGACTCTGGTCCAGGTTAGATCAGGCTCTGGTCCAGGTCAGGCTCCTCTCTACCATCTTTCAGCTGCAGCAGACAGATCATCATGAGGCTGAGAGGATGATCAACTTTAACTTCTGATTTGATTTCAGTCAAACTTAGTCACTGAGGCTGTCCTGATTTACATTTTTATAATGACCTCATACCATTGATTTAATACACTTTAAATATAATTACTGACTTTGATTCATTTATTTCCATAACTTTACACCGTTTACAGAAATACTCAGTTCCCTCTCTTCGGTGTAATGTTCTCCTACTATATTGATGACCGACCCCCCGGACAGCTCACCACCACGGTTTAAAAAATTTCTAGGGGAAACCCTGGAAGTATTTGAGCAAGAGAGAATATTTTGAATCCAATGTCCCAAGGCCCCTTCCCCCCTCCCACTTCCTCTAACCCCGTCTCTACACTGCCAGGCGTATACGCTGTGTAATATTTGAAGTCATGGCTCTCAGCTCCTGCTCAAACAATACAACTACAGAGTTCAAACATTCACAGCTCATGTTCTCACACTGTATGATGCTCTGATGAGACCTGATTGTCACAATGTGCCGATGAAACAAGTGGCCCTTCAACAGCAGCTGTATAGAACCCGGAAACAAGGAGACATTCGCTACAGAGTGGTCCACCAAAATAAACACCTATTCTTGTCAAGCCTTAGCATTCTGTGAGGAGAAAAGTGTAAAAATAAAAATAAAGTCCTCAGTAGTCGGGGAATGGATAACTTTAGTAGAAATGAGCCCTGACTTCTCCATGATGGCTGAGACTGTAAACAGGAAAACTGAGTGTCCTGGGAGTGCGGCCCCCACCTCTACAGGTTTGAGTGAAGCACATGTACGTTGACTGACAGCTGACAATGTGGAAACTTGAATTCTATTGGCTGAAAAAGTTCACCTGTCAGAGAGAATTCAAAGGGGTCTATAGGAGGAAGGAGGGTCTTCATCAGAATGACAGATGTTGTGGAACTCTACCCATAGATCATAGTTTAGACCTGAGCTATCATTTGAATCATTTATCAAACTTTGATACAACGAAAAATACTCCACATGTCAGCATTAAGCAAGTTTAAGATACAGCTAATGTAAAAAAATGAACCTCAACGTGTCCCAGAAGAAGGAGAGAGCTCCCTGTGGTTTTAAAGCTTGTCAGTAAACCCAGGAGTGTGAGACCTGCCGTTCCTTTGCTTCATCCACTGGGGTTTGTCAAAAATAATTTAGTTCCTCTTTCAAAGGTTTGATAGCAGTGTGAGTGATAGAGTGATCACTACCACATAAAGCTGAGCACTCTGACTCTGTTATTGACTGAAGCAGCTCCACTGCTTTAGCCTCTTGTGTAAACAGCATGGCAGTCTAACAAAGACTGACAGGAGTAGGAGGGGACAAAACATAGAAGGAGAGGGGCCATGACAAAATGTCCACCAGATGTTGTGTGTCTTCTTCCAAGTCCATGCCCCTCAGTTTCATTTGTTACCACGCTGTGAATGGGAACAAAGTGAGGTGTTGTGAGACAAAACAAAACTGCTATGGATTAGTAATGTCTTATTGAAGCTGTCACAGGACACATTCATGTAAACAGTGATGAAAAACTGATCACATTTGCAGAATTGGTCACTGTATTGAGTTAAGTGAATTAGGTCATTTTGATTTCCATGGTTGTCAAAACAATGACATGTCTTGGTTCAGTGAGCCATTTGTGAGTTGATATGATTGTTATGAGTCGATTAGTTCACTTGTATTCATGCAGTGTGACTCCAAACAGACAGTAACACAAACAGCCTCCAAAATGTCTCTGTGATGTTTAAATAGAGGAAACGCACCAGTGTTGCTGTTCTATGCTGTTCTGCTGGAACCCCTTTGCCAAAATATCAACATTCAGCACAAGGTAAGATATTAAGATAAACAATAACTGGACTGCAGGCACCAGAGGAACCTTCCCAAGGGATTAATACTATTCTATTCTGTTCTATTAGATGATCCCCAAAATTTTGGGACAGTATTTTGTGAACAGAAACACTTCTGGAAGGTTAGTATACTGTTACATCTGGTGTAAAACTATCATTTCAGAATGGGAACATCACACAACAGTAGAACATGGTGGAGGTAGTGTGATCGTCTGGGCCTGTTCTGCTCCTTCAGGACCTGGAAGACCTGCTGTGATCAATGGAAGCGTGAATTCTGCTGTCAAACCAAACATCCTGAAGGAGAACGTCCAGACATCTGTCTCTGACCTCAAACTGAAGCTCACTTGGTTTCTGCAGCAGGACGATGATCTAAAACACACCAACAGGTCCATCAGATGAAGGTTTAGGAGTAGCCTAGTAGTCCAATGACCTGTGTCATGACCTTAAAAAGGCTTCATGCTGGAAAACCCTTCAAAATGGCTGACTACTATGAATATTCAACAAACAGACTGGTTGTTGCTAAGGGTGACCAAACCAGTTTTTAGGTTTAAGGACTATTCATACTCCACGAGAAGAAAGAAATTTGTTCTCGCTGGGGAGCGCCGAGAACAAGAAAAAAGTTCATTTCGGCAGGGAGCATTCATACTCCCCGAGAACTCAGCTGTCGGCTCAGCGATGTGTCAAATGGGTGTGCTATCAGGTGTGTGTGTAGAGGGGAGGGTGTGTGTGTGCAGTTTAAAACGATCCGTCCTCGCTACATGAGGAGCGGAGGCATATGGGTCTCCGGCGCAAACCCTCGCGGTCCGCGCTTGTCCTCCTAGCTCGGGTCGATCCAGACCGTCACCCTTCAGGTCCGTCCGCACAAAGCAGCAGGCGCCGGAGAAAAACGTCAACCGCTAACCACGCTCATCCTCCCTTTCTGACCAATCACAGCAGTTGTTCTTGGACATCCTGCCGAACAAAGTTCGGCCTGGCTGATGTGCACAAGAACAAGCCGTTAGCGCTACCGAACTGGGTCTGCGAGAACAAAATGACGTCATTTTGTTCTCGCAGCCCCCCAGCGAGAACGAAGTTTTTTCTTCTCGTGGAGGATGAATAGGCCTTTAGTGTTGATCACTGTTTCACACAGGACCATGTGGGATAGGATTTTTAAACTCTTAATAATAATCACCTTCATTTAGTAACTGCATTTTGTTTTTACTTGTTATCTTTGTCTAATATTTAAACTTTTTAGATAATCTGAAACATTTAATTGTGACAAAAATATCCAAACCTAAGACATCAGGCCCCCTCTGTATGTGAGCTGGCTCTGTTTAAACCTATACAATACAGAACATGTGCAACACTTACGTAGAGACAAATCATCTTCCCTTATATGACATAGCATCAGTGTATCAGTGGCAAAGAGTGAAAGGTATAAAACATTTCATCAGACTCCATGGAATTCATAAAGTGATCTCATACGATGGGAGGGTTTAAAGAGAGCTATCCGGTTTGATCCATGTTGTCTTATCCAGCCCTTTCCTTCTCCCCACCTCTACCTCATTGGCACCTCATCATCTTGATGCTTGTTAGAGCAAAGCTTTAGAAGGATTTTGGGAGCCAGACTTGTATAAAAGGCTGCAGCTGCAGGTCAAAATCCTTCCTTTGACTCTTTTCTCATCCTCAGTTAGGAGAAGATTATATTTCAGGAAAAGCTTTCTGCAAAGCAGATCATCTTTTTTTCTTGCCCTTACAGAAGACATTGTATTCTCTGCTTTTCTGTTTTCCTACCTTTTCTCCCTCTGGTATTTTTCCTCAATCTCCTCCTTCAAATTCTCCATAATCTATTTTCCTGCTCCGTTTTCTCCCATGGGGTCTCATCTTCCTAACTGAAAAAGCCATTTATTATTTCCCACTTTCCCCAGATAAATAATGCCTCTGAATTTGCATCTTAGATAGCATCACTGGAGAAGCTGATGTGTTTTTAGCCTCCATGCTGATCGTCTCTGCCACACAGGGAATGTTCTGGAATTTTGTCTTAGTTTTCATTGGAATTGACATGGAGCGTTTTGGGAGTGTTGATGCAGGACACATGAAGAATGAGCTCCCAAATATTTATTAGCACTTGTCCAGGGGCAGTTAGAAGTGATAAAGATGTTGGCAACCTGAGAGAATAAAGTTAGACTTTGGCACTGACTGAGAAATGTATCAGAACTTGGGAGCATTGTTATTGGAAACACAGCCTTTACTACAGAAACTCTATCATCCATTGGGCTCTGAAACAACCTTTTAGTTACAGAGCGCTAGCTGGTGACAGCACCATAGCTTCACATACACACATCACGCACTGTGTGTAGGGCACCATTTGCCCTGGGGACATAAAAAAATTCAGGCTTGTGAAAAATCCAATTTATAGTAATCATAAAAAAAATGTTTAAAATGAATCAATGTAAAGAGGGACTGTCAACCCGACGATCTCTGTGTTTCAAAGGATTCATGAATATTACCAGTGGCGTCTCTGGCATCATATGTTAGGTGGGGCACAACTCAAATATATAACTGTAGCACAAACTTTCACATTAAAAATGCAATTTAATCTAAGTCTAATTTAAGAAAACAACTATTTTTTACATGAAATTGCAAATAAAGGTTCACTCACCAGCATTGTTCATTTCTTTAAAAGAAAAGATGCAAATCATTTTAAACTACTTCGAATTGTCTTTTTGTCCTGGTAGCTCATGAGCTAAACAACACTAGATTGAGAAGTTCTGCTTTCCCACCGAACATGAAGGTAACATCACGTGTGATATTCCAGTGTTTTAATTGGATGGTCTGTGTTTGGGGCCCAGAGCTCCGTGCCCCGTGTCTTTCTATTGAGAGCGTGTTGCGCATGCGCACAGTGATTTTCAGATGCTCGTCTTTTAGACAGGCTGCGAGGGGCTGGCCCGTCACCAGGATTTCAAGAGGATTTAACCTCCTTAGCTTGTCAGTATCAAAGCAAAGACTTAGATATGATTACACAGATATTTATAACAGAATATTTTAGTAACAGAATGGGTTTTTATGCAGTATTAGTCTAAAAACGAACTATTCTTTCCCACTGATCCCCACAGCGCCATCTGGTGGCTGGTGGGGCCGGGACCTACCGGCCCTGAATGACGAGACGCCACTGAATATTACTATAGGAGACTGTGGAAACAGCACGCTGCCTCCAAAGTGCGTTGCTCAGTGACAGCTGCGTAAAGCTGAATGAGGTGCAGCGCATCACAGAACTTGCTGTCCAGCGCGCTGCGCCTGAGTTAAAATGTCAACTTGGTGATGATTCCTCTGTGCATGCAGTCACATGAACGTGAACACACTGCAGCAGTGAGGCCAGGGTCTCCTGATTAATGCGTTATGCTTGGAGATCAGTGGCCAAACTGGAATGTTTGTGATCTGCGCATTTGGCTCCAGTTTTTGGCTCAACCTTCCATTAAAGATGCGCGGAGGTAGCATTGCTGCACAGAGCTGAAGCTGACATATTTTTTAACTAGAGCGCAGGACGTCAGCTCAGTGTTTAGATCAGTACCGCTCTGCCACTGAGAAACAAACACACCTGAAGCAGATCTGTGTTTTCCCTCAGCTCTGATTTAAATGAAAGCAGCTGATGACACGTCCTGTGCCCCCTGGTGCCCCCTAGAGTCCTCATAGTGTCGTGTCTTGTGCCTTGTTCTAATGTTTTCCCTTCTTGTCTCACACAGGTGTCTCCCATCATAATCCTGCCACCTGTGTCTGGTCCTGTCATCACCTCCCTCTGCATGTAAGGGTGCCTGTCTCGTCAGTGTTCTTGTCGTTGTATCCTGAATTCTGGACCTGAATTCTGATCAGTTCTGTGTCCATCTGGAGGAAGTAGCTGCAGAATCTGACCAACATTTTCAGGAAATGTTGGTCAGATTTAATTTTAATCCATTTCAACCCACTGACATTAAACTGAATCCACCAGAAATCTGAATGAATCTTCCACACCTCACATAGTGAATATATATGGAACAGTGACACTGAGATGCAGTCAAGGTCAAAGACCGGAACTTCTGTGGACTTAGTGGAGAAATGTTTCCTCTTCTAGCATTTATTTTATTTATTTATTTTTATTTAATCAGGTCTGATGCAGTGAAAGTGGAGGTTTGTCTCCACAGCTCTAGACAATATCGTATCGTGGGATTTGGATATTGTTACACCCTTAAAAACGAATAATAACAAAAAACAACTACAATGTGGTCACAACAGAAGTATGAGTTTCAGGGAACAACCTGACTTAAACAAGGTCAAAAACACAACTTAATATTCACAATTTAATTTATTTCTACTGAAAACACAAACTCTCTCAGTCTGAACCAGCTGATCGGACCGGGTTGGACCTGATTCGAACCAAACCAGTCCAAAATGACCCAGTACCGGACTTCATACCGGACCTGAACCAGGACCCAGTCTGAACTCTAACAAACAACCCACATGACTCACCGACTGTCGAGTTGAATGAATCAGGACACATGGAATCAATCAGCTGGGTTGTCACAAAGCTGTCAAGAAGGATTCTTTGAAAAAATATCCATTGAGCTTCCTCTATGATAAGAACTCCCTCCTCCTTGTGAGATTCTGGGTTAAATCCTGATCTGAGCTGATTCTCCGTTCTTCTGCGCATCCTGCAGTCACTATAGTTCTGCGACCCGGGGTTCTATACTTTGTATTGAAGGGGCTCCAGTGTGCATGCACCAGTTATAGCGTAGGTTTATTGTAGGCCTATGGTAAAGATCCATGCGCCCAAGACATGTGCAGAAGAAACAGGAAGTAAACCACACAACCTTTCGGTCTGGTAAAAAAAAAAAAAGTGAGAGAACATTTTAAAACTACACCTAAATGCAGATTATACACAGCATGTCATGATCTGGTGCGGTAGAGAGGACCCAGGCGCAGATGTAAAGCCAAAGTTCAATTTATTCCAAACGGGAACACGAAGACACGACTCAGAACTCACACAACTAGGAACCGACCAACACAGATGAGACAGGCACGCTTATATACACAGAGGAAGGTGATGACAAGATGAGGCACAGGTGGCTGGATTACAATAGGATACACCTGTTGGAGACAAAGAAGGCAGAGGGTTAGACAAAGCACAGGACAAGACACTAGGAGAACACTAGATGGCGACAGGGGGCACAGGATGTGACACAGCACTTATAGTATGTGTAGTGGATAGATTGTTTAGTTTAATTTTCATGGTTCTTTTAAAACTATTTTGTGATTCCAATCGTCGTCTTCTTCTTCCTCCTCCTGTGAGACTGGTGGGGTGGCGCCCTAGCGCCCCCTATTGACGGGCCGCCACTGTTCAGCGCAGCTTGTTTGAGACCTTCCACGTTTATCTCCAGTGCAAAAAGAATGTAAAACAGAAAAATAAAGTTGGAGGAAGACTGTCTGACTTCCTCTTTTCAAGAAAAAGTTTTTTTTCTAAAGAAAAGCACGTAGTTGCAGTAATATAAATAAAAGAAGGGAAAAAGGGACGTTTTCTCAACTGGGTTACATTGTACCACATTTGTACCACTTCTGATATTTCTGTAGGAATTTACTTCCTCCCAATACTCATTGCCCACCACTGAAAAGTAGATAGGAAGACTCAATGTGTGTGTGTGTGTGTGTATCTGATTATTAGCCAAAGATTTCATGAACCACTAAACAAATTTTAATGATACTCCCAGAAAGTAATCCCTTGATGTACAGTACATGAAAAGGGCTAAAAACAGCCAGTTTCATTGATACTGTGCTAAGGCTGGATGTTAGCTGAGAATCAGTAACAACACATAGGAGCACACATCTCATGAGGATCTTTCCTATAGACAGATTTAATGAAACTTTTTGAAAGTAACGATTAACCTGTACATCTACAAGATATTAATGTTTAGAGACAACCCAAATTAAGATGTTCACCACAACAAACTGACCTTAGAAACACAACCTGATTGTCCAGCTATAAATTTTATGTTGTAGTAGCTTAGCATTATCTTGATCAAATATTCTGAGCACATACTTTGTGAGATCTTTACTTTGAACGTTGGCATTAATTGCTAGAGTCAGCCCTGTCTGTTTGTTAGCAAAGTGAACCTTAATTAAATGTTTCCATTACCATCAGAGTCAACCCTGTTCAAAATGTTTCCAACTACATCATAAACCACAGGATTGATTTTTTCATCTATATTGTATCTTATAACTTTTGGAGTTTATTCAGTGGCGGCAGGTGAAATTTTTTTTGGATGGGGCGTATTTTTACAAATCAGTTTTCAGATGCGCAAATAATCACATATCACCACTAGAGCAGGGAATGAAGCAAAATATTTTCATCTGACTGAATATTTTGCTGGTAAAAATCCCTACCACCAGTTCTCTAACAATGTGGAGCTGTTAGGTCTAATTCTACACATCAAACAGTAAAGAAATCATAAAGTCTTCATAAGGAGACCTTAGAATAATATCAATATAATCAGATACAAATAAAAATAAAAACAACCACAATGTGGTCACAACAAAAGTAAGAGTTTCAAGGAAAAACTAACCTGACCTACACAAGGTCAGAAACACAACTTAATATTCACAATCAGTTTTCTACTGACACCACAAACACATAAATCCATCTATAACTAACAGTCAGATAATTAATGTTACAATTCAGACAACAAACACTAACCAAGCAAGTCATGACAATCAGCTCAACTAATGAAGTGAATTAACAACAAAATAAAGTCAAATCCACTGATATGTCCATCAAAATAAGTAAAATTACGGTTTTAGACCACTCATACAAAACTCCCATATAAGCGCCGTTCGTTTTTTATTAAAAGTGTCATACAGCGCCTCAAAACGGGCTAAACTATATGAACCAACATTCATTCAACAGTATGCATGTCCCTCTAATATTTAGCTACAAAGGCATGTCGCTATTTAAGGTATAAATCCACAAAACAGTAGGTCTCTGCCATTTGATGATAGGCATTTTCAATAGCAAAAAATCTGCTAGACACATTGGTAATAAAACAAAAGAAAAAACAAACAAAGTCACTCACCATGGAGTTGATGAAATCAGGACCCATGGAATAAAACGGCTTTTTGTCACAAGCTGCCAAGAAGGATTCTTTGAATAAATATCCATTTTAGTTCTCTCCAGTTTTAACTCACGTCTGCTGCCAGGCAGGAGCAAACGAGCGCTCTGTAGAGCTTCCGGGTCAACATCCGGTCTAAGTCATTCAATACGTTTTTCTATTTCTTTTTTACTTTATTTGTAATCACTTATGACTTATCAATGTGTTACAGTGCCATAATTAATGATAAAAACTAAAGTAAATACCTAAATAAAAAGCATTGATTCTCAGGATTTGACTGTACCGTTGTGTGCATGTCAGGGACGCTATGACCTGCGTCCCGATCGGTCTCCTATCTTTTGCATTAAGGATGATTTCCAGTGCGAATGCATCAGGAAAATATTACCAGTGCGCATGCGCCAGGAACAGAAAACAATGCGGTGTCTCGGGACGGCGTCCGGTCCAGACATGCACAGTAGATCCCAGAGAAAAAGGACCTATCAGTCTGGTAAAAAATAGTGAGAAAACGTTTTCTAAACTACACCTAAATGCAGATTATACACAGCACTTATTGTATATATAATGGATGGCTCGTTTAGTTTTATTTTCATGTTAGTTTTTTATATTTTGTGATCCTATTTCTCTTCTTCCTCTTGGGACTGGTGGGGCGGCGCCCTAGCGCCCCCTATGGACGTGCCGCCACTGAGTTTATTCAACATGGCTACCACATCTACTCATTTCTAACAAACATAAAGATCAAGTCAATTCCATGTAGTAGTGGCGGAGAGTTGGTCTCAGCACGCTCTGAGTGCTGATTCTGAATAAGGTCACACAGAATGTTATTTCCAGTATTTCACCAAAATAAATTCAACTCAGCTATTTCTCAACATAATATGGTGTACATTCAAAATACTGGCATGAAAGATAGTGAGTGGTAGTCACTCCTCCATGGAAACTGAGGCCTTTAATAATCTTTATTATTTAGATCTTTTTAAAATTGTTTACAATGACGTGCCTTAGCCTAGCTCGTGTCTTTGGGGAGAAGCAGTCAGGTTGATTTCTTTATGGCCCTCAGCCACTTGTGCTAAGCTCAAACAGGATTTATGTGGGGGTCCAGGGGATTGACTGTACGTGGCAGAGATGGTCAGGCATGAGCTGAATGTTCCGAGTGGGAGTTTTTATTACAATCAAGAATAACATTTCTAATTAGTGGCGTCTTAAGGAAACACCAAGAGCAATTACAGAAATCAGCTCTTGGAATGTGAGAATGCATTAGTTTCTATTAGGTTAAGAGAAAAAAGAGATCTTTGGAAGTAATTTCAGATAGTTATGTTGTAATTAATGTTTTATGTCCATAAATGTTGACCCTGTAATATCCAGGAGCTAGTTTCCAAATATGTAATGGGAATAAAATACATACTACATCAGATCTGAGTCTTTTCAAAATGCTTTTTGATTTACCCAAATCTGATATTAATAGAAATATTGAAATACATTTTTAAATCAAGGATGATTTTCTGTTGTTGGTAAAGTTTTCAAAACTTGCACTTTTAAAAAATGCATCCAAAAATGTTAAAAATTATTTAAAAATGGCTAATAGTGTCATATGTCACCTTCCTGTGGTCATATGTCTCCCTCTAGTGTCCTGTCTTGTGCTTTGTACTAATGCTTCTCCCGTTTGTCTCACACAGGTGATCCTCATTGTAATCCAGCCACCTGTGCCTCGTCTTGTCATCACCTCCCTCTGTGTATATAAGCGTGCCTGTCTTGTCTGTGTTTGTCGGTTCCTAGTTGTAGTCGTGTGAGTCCTGAGTCGTGTGAGTCCTGAGTCGTGTGAGTCCTGAGTCGTGTGAGTCCTGAGTCGTGTGAGTCCTGAGTCGTGTGAGTCCTGAGTCGTGTGAGTCCTGAGTCGTGTGAGTCCTGAGTCGTGTCTTCATGTTCCTCGTGTTTGGAAATAAATGCACTTTGGCTTTACATCTGTGCATGGGTCCTCTCTACCACACCAAAACTTGACAAATAGCTGAATGGATTAAAGTGTCAGAAATAAGATTTTCAAAAGTCATCAAACTTTTACAGCCCATATTCAAAAAAGAGGATCTAGCATGTTGTGAAGGACTGAAGACCCGTCCAGGGTGTCCCCCACCTCACGCCCTGTGACTTCTGGAGGTGGGTGGGTGGATGGATAGATGAATGGGTGGAGGATGGATGGAATGTCTGGATGGGTGGAAGATGGATGAAGTGATGGATGGGTGGAGGATGGGCGGACTTCTTCAATATTTACCACAAACTAGTTTTAAATGAGCAGTATAAATTCAAGAAATATTTAAAGGTTTTTAACTTTTACCTGTAAAATATCAGCCCAATAGTGTTTTGACCCATTTGATTTGAGCTGGGTCTGGTGCCCCTTTGGCCCCACCTCTGATCCACCTGTGGACCATTGCTTCTTCTTCCGGCTTCTGTTGAGAGCGGTCGCACTGTTCCTTCTCTCCCTTGTGTGTTCCTCCTGCAGCTGTTTTGTCTTCTGAGCATTTTCCTCATTCCTTCTGGTTAAATATTTTTATTTTTCTTGATATGGCTTTGGTTTGCTGGCTTCCCAACAAAATGGATACAATTTTTTACACTCTCAAAACGGAGGAGGGGACTCCGCGGCTGACTGAGACAAGAGCTGTGGGGTTCGTAATGGATCAGATTGCGGGTCCTGCAAGTCTGTCTCTGGAGGTCTACAATTTTGGATTAATGATGATCGGGTGCACGCTCATTGGAATCTGCATGGGCCTGGTTTATCGGAAAACAACGGAGCTAACAGGTGCAATTGACAGGATTCCTGTGCTTCAAAGGGGGCTGATGCGTGCTTTGAACACTGAAACACTCGCGAGGACTGAGTTGTCTCGTAGGACTGTCTGCGAACGAACTCTGGCGCGGAGTGAATTACGATCGATGTGTCGAACTACACGGATCAGATGGGACTGGCCAGGTTTTCAAATTTGGATGGGATGAAGCCAGTGACGGACATTTAAGGCGGCTGTAACAAACAGGACTGCCTGCTCCAAACACATTCTGTTATCTTATCTGGTGACCCTGAAAACATTCTCCTACTCAACAGAGTGAATGAAGCGACTGCTCAGCCCCCCCCCCCCTTCTCTACGCTATCTCACCCTAACTCGCTTCCCCCCCCTCTACTGGGAGTGA
>SSNR01000059.1:1469180-1504684 GCA_006937965.1 Callopanchax toddi | reverse complement strand
CCCCCCCACCCTCCTTGATGTGTTTATCGGTTGTTGTGACTGTGTGTAAAATGCTACTCCCTCCCTCCATTTTGTTTACATTTTCTTCTGCTCCCATCTTTATTTTTTTTGCCCAAATATTGTATTGAAGTTGTCCCAATATTTCTGCCCAAGACTTTAGTTCCTTACACAAGCCAATGTCCCACTTTATCTCATAATTTACAATGTAGATCCCCTGATGGTACCCCAAATCTTGAAGTTTGCCCCAATATTTCTCTTTGCCCAAGCCCAAGTAAATGTCCCACTTTAACTCATAATTTACAATGTAGGTCCCCTGATGGTACCCCAAATCTTGCCCAAGCCTGAGTAAATGTCCCACTTTAAGTCAAAATTTACAATGTAGGTCCCCTGATGGTACCCCAAATCTTGCCCAAATATTGTATCTGGCTCCCATCTTTATTTTTGGTCCAAATATTGTATTGAAGTTGCCCTAATATTTCTGCCCAAGACTTTAGTTCCTTACACAAGTAAATGTCCCACTTTAAGTCAAAATTTACAATGTAGGTCCCCTGATGGTACCCCAAATCTTGCCCAAATATTGTATCTGGCACCCCCAAATCTCTGCTTTGGTTTGTTTTTTATTTTCAATGTATCTCATCATTTACATTGTACGTAGATCCCCTGAAGGTACCCCAAATCTTGCCCAAATTTTGTATCTGGTACCCCCAAATCTCTGTTTTGTTTTTTATTTTCAATGTTTTCTCTGTTTTGTTTTTTTTTTGTTTATATTGTCAAGCGCTTTGTGATGTATATCTGTGAAAGGCGCTATATAAATAAACTTTACTTACTTACTTACTTACTTACATAAAGTTCAAATTCTCTAGGAAGTACAGTAAGTAAATGGTAAATGGCTTGTATTTATAGACCGCCTTCTAGAGTGTTCTCCACTCCCCAAAGTGCTGTACAACACATCAGTCATTCACACTGGTGGTGATAACGTTGTAGTCTCAGCTGTCCTGGGGCACACTGATGGAGGTGGGGATGCCATGCACCTCCAGGTCCCTCTGACCACCACCAGCAGGCAAGTTGGGTGAAGTGTCTTGCCCAAGGACACAACGACAATCTAACCCAGCTGGAGCTGGAATTGAACCGACCCTCCGGTTACCAGACCGGCCACTCTACCAACTGAGATACACGCTCAAGTAATGTTTATTTGTTTAGCGCCTTTCACTGTTAAAAAAACATCACAAAGCGCTGTACAGTAAAGTTACAGTAAAAACAATTCAAAACAGCAAGAAAAAAAAACAACAGCTAAAATAGAGTCAAACAGCAAAACATAAAACAATAAAAGATGTCAGGAAATTGTCTGGGTAAACAAAAATGTTTTTCTAGAGTCTCTGGTGTTTTGACTCAGTGACCACCGTAACTTTAGGTAACTTCCCACCAATCAGCTTTAAGCTTGCCTGACAGATTTACCTGTAGGTGTCCAGTTCAATTGTTTGTTGGAAGTATCATTTTTTAGATTGTGTATTTATAGAACATCTTCAGTAAAAATCAAACAAAGACTGCAATTAAATGTGATGTTTTGTGATTACATTAAACGTTCCAGAACAAGATGAGGGATAGAGCCATGAAGAGAATTAGATTGGGTTTCATTCCCACTATTTTTTAGAAGTTAATATGTAGTTGAATTGGTTTATTTGGGTGAAGGGTCAAGTTCAAGCTTCCTGTCTTCCTTAGTGGTTACCACAGTTCTACGATGGTGCAACTGGATCCTGTGGTTGTAAAACTCATATGTGTCAATTTCCAATAAATGGAAGGAAGTCATACCTTCATACAGTCAGACCCAGAGGAGCTTTGTTGTGTTTCCCAATGTATTAGGTCCAAGTGCACTGAGGACTGTGTTTGCCTGATTAGATATATTTACCCATGCAGCGTTTCTCATAAGGTTTTAAATGCTCTTTAATTTACTGAGCTGCATTCTTAACCCAAACCTGATCACACATAAAGAATGAAGAGGAGCAATGAGGGGACAAAGCAAGAAGGAACAGGAAGTGGAAGAAGCCCAGCAGTTGTCAGGGTTCACGTTGAGGGTCAGCAGGTTGAACGGTAATCAGGTTTTAATGAGAGCACATCTCCGCAGCCGACTGATCCGACTTCCATTCACGCTCATTACTTCCAAAAGCTACACAATTGCCAGGGTGCTTAGCATAATCAGCGTACTACCCAAATCGCTAATCACTATCAGTGGCCTCGCAATCACGGTGGCGAAGCTTCAGCCAGTCAAATGATGGCTGAATGCTGATGTCATCAGGATGTTATCATCTGATTGGATAATGACAGGAAGTTCACAGAGCAGGGGTCAAGGCCCTCGAGGGCTTGTCTCTGTCTCAAAACATGATGCTCTAACATTAGTTTTATGAAGGGAACTATAATTAGACATTTAGTCATAGAGGTCATGGAAATGAGACCATTCTCTTTATTCAAACTTGAAGCTAGACGAAGGAACTTGGAGGTCCCATATTCTGACCCTTAGGGCGACTATGCTGCAGGTTTTAGATGTTTCCCTGTTCCAACATGATCACATTAACTCCTCAGCAGGTCATCAAGTTCTTATCTATGATTTCTAAACATCTGACTCAACCTGGAAGTTAAAACAAGCTTTTAGTGTGTAAATGTATATCAGCGGGAGACAACACCTGGAGAAAAACAATGTACATTTATTATGTTTCCAGGACAATGTCTCATGTTATGGAGGGGCGGAGCCTAAAAGTTCTGCAGCAACCAGCCACTAGGTGGGGTTTTGGTTCATTCAGCTTCAACCTATCACTTTAGGTTCCTGTGTCTTGTTTTTTATGTACAGCACAATGAAAACGTATTTACACTTTTCTTGTTTTTGCTTGTCATACTTGAATGTTTCAGACAAACAAACTGATATAAATAAGAACAATAGGTTAGATTAATTTCAATCTTTTGCGGGCCCCGTGGAATCAGGAATGAGTGAGGAGAAAGCTTCGACTGGTGCAATGATTTTTATTTCTCTTCAGATGACGTCTCCTCTCAATGAAATAGTACATCAACGCACCGTGAAAACTGAAACAAATACAAGTGTAAACTAATAAGATCCATAACAGATGAAGTTACAAAAAACAAACAAACAAAACACGTGTAGCTTGGTCTGCTCGCCACGGGGTGCAATCAAGGTAAATAACCCAGGCTTGGCACGTCAAGTCACATGCTAATAAGTGTACAGACACCATTTTCAGTGACACCAAATCAATCCATTTGTACATCGTTTACTCAAGAAAAAATCTCAAACTTACGTGAAAGTCCAAACAGCAGCCACCATGCCAAGCCAGGTGGGATGCCAACATCATTCACCACTTCCTGGTTACCGCCTCCTTTTATACCCTAATTTGAAATGTAGTGAATGACGTCAACATGCTCTACTGGTCAGCTGCCATTTACACATGACATCCAAAGTACTTCATTATTCAGTCACTCACTCAGTGGTAGTAAACTACATCTGTACAGCTGACATTATGTAACTTTAGTTCCTCTGATCACCACCATTACTCACACACTGGAAAGGTAGGTGACACATGAAGACAGTGACAATAGGTCAGAGCTGGGATTGAACCCTCTGATTATTGGATGTATCCTCTACGGCCTGATCCACTGTCAATATTAAAAAAGGATATTCTGAGGAAAAACAAAATGAAGTTTTTAAATGAATATTTTATTTTTTAAGAGAAAAACGCTGTTCAAACAAACCTGTCTGTATGTAAAAGAGAAATTCCACTCCCCTCGTTAAATCATGAATTAACTGTTTTTAACTACATTATTTGGAAAAGCTGAGTTCACTTTCACTAACGATACCCAGACCTAACTACTGCCAGTCCTGTAGAATTAGACAAGCCTTTTAATACAACCTGTCTGACAACATGAAAGATCTCAAAAAGCAGCACATCATGACCTGTTCAAAAAATAAATCAATCCTGTTCTGGGTCTGAGACAACCGACCTGTTTGTCCCCCTATCAGTGGTCATGCTCTTTACTGAAAAGACAAAAGCAGAATTTTCTGCTAACTCTGTATTTTATCAAAACATCATCCTAACAGTCAGACATGATGGTCTGGTCTTCAGGACCTGGACCACTGGCTGGAACTGATGGAACCATGAATTCTGTTGACTAACCTGAAGGAGGATGTCTACCCATCAGATGGTCACCAACATGCTTTGGTTTTGCTGCAGGACAGTAATTCCAAGTATCAAATTACTCAAGTTGTTCTTGCTTTACTAACATGTACTGTGAGTGTGACAAAAAAGTAGAAACAGGAGAAGTCTGTAATGGGGTAAGTACTATTTCACAACACTGTCACTCAGTGGGCAGCACATGGAAGAAGGCTTGGTCCATCTTACAGAAAAAGAATAAAAACCGTAAACATTTGGAACAGAGAGAGAGAACCACAGCTAGGGGGCTCCAATTGAACTAATCTCACCCATCACATACAAGCTGAATCTGTTCAATCTATTAACTGTGCATTAATATTTGATATATTTAGTTAGAATATCGTCTCACACACACACACTGGTCAGTCTTCTGTCCGTCAGTCTTCTCTCACCGTCTTGATCCATCATTCTCTTCTTATGTTGGAAATCTGTTGTTAAAGTCAGATTCTATGTTTTGAATTAAGCAGCAGAATCATTATTTCTTTACAGGAATAACTTTTGAAAAGCATGCAAACATGAATATGAGCCCATGAAGTAGAAACTTGGCTCCCAGAGGGCTTTTTGAGTCCAGATCTCCGTGTGGTAGCAGCTAGATGAGTCATGCATTGTTAAAAAAAAAACTGCAACAAACAAACTTGGAAAGTTCAATCTGATTTTCAAAATAAAGTTAGATTAACAAATATCTCCCTGCCCGTGCTGTGTGCTCAGTCAGCTGCAACAGACACCGATTTCTTTTTACTCATTTTGATCCCACACGTCTTTCTGTCAGACAGGATGATTGACTAAGGTCAGTCAGGGCTCTCTCCTCTATGCTCCCTCCCTCTCTCTAGCTGGATGATTAATAGGGTGGAGTTCAACCTTGTATATTTTAACTTCAGACCAAAAGTGTAATATTTACAACTCAGAAAGAAAATGATGAACATTTAGGGCGGGTGATGTTCACTCATGTGACAACAGTTTGAACATGTGGCTCCGCTGTGCAGATGGATAATACCACCTTAAAGCTGACACAGGTGGTCTCTCTGTGGGAGTCAGACCCCCTCCTCCTCCCAGACAGCAGTTAGATTTTCATCTATTTTGCTTAATGCACTGTGTAAAGAGGTATTCTCTGTTAAAGTGAAAATAATTCATTGCACCAGCTAAACGTGTTTAATAGTTTATCTTGACTTCAACACTTAGTTCATGCTTTTTCTTTCAAATATCATCTCTTTAGTTTCAGCAGCAGAAACATTTTAGGTGAGGTTGAATGGTTGGTTGTATCAGACGGGCTGGTTTGAGTATTTCAGTAACTGCTGATCTGCTGGGATTTGAACCCACAACCATCTCCAGAGTTCACAGAAAAATGATCTGACAAAGAGAAAATATCTACGGAGCAGCAGTGGTGTGGATGAAATGTCTCAGAGAAGAATCGACAAACTGGTTATCATCTCTGAACCACATCCCGTTGAACCTTGAAGCAGATGGACTCAGATGGACTCCAGCAGCAGAAGACCTCACCAGGTGTCTCTTGTCAGCTAAGAACAAGAAACTGAGTCTACAGAATCACCAACTGGACCAGAAGAGACTGGAAAGCATTTATTGGTTTGACGAGTCTTAATTTAATTTAAAATTTGGTGTTGACATCATGAAAGCATGGACCTACAATATTTCAGCATTGTTCAACTTCCTCACCATCAGGATCAAAACAAAACTCTCCCGTATCATAAATCAGGCCAGCAAAATAACCAGAGCACCTCAACTTCCTCTGACTGAAGTCTACAGGTGCTCCGTGGTGATGACAGCCACTCTCATCACCGAGGACACGTCCCACCCCCGCACCACCTCGTCACTCTGCTGCCATCAGGCAGACAGTACAGAACCCCACTGGCCTGGAAAAACATTTACAGGAGGTCATTCATTCCATCTGCAGTAAGCGTTTTAAACAGCGTTAAATAGACTGAACTGCTCATGCTGGATGGGTTTTGGACGTGTTTTAAATGTGTTTTTTTATTGTGCTTTTAAGAATGTTTTGTTTTTATGGGAGAGTTTTATGCTTTTTGTTTTATCTTTATTATGAAGCAAAGATGGATTTATGTTTTATAGTAAAACAGACATTAAAGTTATCTACTCTATTCTATCCTGCCTTGTGTCGTGGTTCAGGCTACTGATGGTTTAATGGTGTGGAGGAAATCTTCTTGTACCACTTTGGGTCCTTAGTCCCACCTGATCCTGGTTTAACCTCCACAGTCTACCTGAGTATTGTTGCTGACTGGGTCCATCCCTTTATGACCACAGTGGACCATCTTCTGATGTTACTACCAGCAGGATGAGGCTCCATGTCTCAGAGATCAGATCATCTGGGTTTTAGAACAAGATGAACTTTTGAGATGTAGTGGAACTATGTTATTGCTAGTTTTTCTTGTATTTTCTATTTATGTACTTTATGCTTATACTGTATGCAGGGGTGCACACAATTTTTCCACCATATGTTCTCAAGGGAGAACCTGGCTCTGGTGTTTGGTCCGCACCTCTTGGGGGGGCGGGTCAGAACACCTGACGATCAAGGTGTTCTCATGGCTCCTGACTGAGCACAGTTAATATTAATGTTCATTAGCTCGTATAAAAGTTCAACACAACACATTATCTTAGACAGAACTAGATGATTCTGGTTTGCCATCAGAAAAGTGGATGCTCAGCTGATATAGGATCAGTCGCTCCGCGCGCACAGCAGAGAATGGATCAGATATATCGATCAGTGATCCTTTGTTCTGGTCAACTAAAATGACTAGCTACGTTTCCACTATCGGACCTTCAGGGTGAATCCTAGAGGGCGAAATTGACCGGGACAATCAGCTGGCTCATTCCACTCAGCGCTCGTGTTTTCATTACAGCCCCCACCTTTCAGGAACTTTTGTAAGACGTCAGCATCGACCTCACTGACAAGCGTAAAGGCGCCAACAGATAAGGAAGTGGAGAATAATAAATAGATCAACAATGGACGAAGAAGCGATGGTTGCGGCGTATTTCGCTGTTTTTATACACAGTGATGGGAGTGCTGAACAGAAGGACGAGTATACTTCATGACAAACTAATCCAACCTCGAAGACACAGCATGCATCTGCCGTTTTGCAAGCTCCGACAACAGCACACATAATTTACTTCAGCTCGGTCTGCTTTGATCATTTCCCTTCATCCCACAACCAATCAGCACAAGTTAACCACATTTCCTCCTTAGCGAGTCTATCGGGCCGAACTGAGTACCTGCCCCTGATCAGGAACTCCGTTGGTCCCTGAAATGGCCCTGAAGACAGCCCTCTCGAAACGGCCCGATGAAGTGGAAACACTCGAGCGCCGCAAAGTTCCGGTAAAATTACCCTGAAGTTCCGATAGTGAAAACGGGCCTACTGATTCTGATAGAGAGAACTTGATATGTGATGACAAAATGAACTTACTCAGAGGGGAGTTATTCATCAGCAGATTCAGAGCGCGAGCTGTCGGGTCGGGGAGAATTTAGCAAATGCACAAGCGCTGCTGGATCCATGAACCGTGTCCCGAACATAGAAGGTGATCAGTATGGATCACGGATTTATTGTGACCCGTTGCACCCCTACTGGGCATGTGTGAGTTGTGTGCGTGGGTCAGATGTACTGTGATTGTGTGTGTGTTAAAGCGCGCATCAAAGGAGCTGTGCATAAGGGCGCGCTGCCACGCGTATTGGAGATGCTGTGTGTGTGTGTATTGGAGGTCCTGCTGTGTGTGTCCACTAGCTTCAGAGGTCATGTGAGCACTGATTCACTGAGCTGCAACAGGATGTGAAGCTCGTCAGATCGAAGGGTCTCTCATCGGGGCGCAGAAGCACTGGTCCGAAAAGTCGCGTTCAGGCAGTCGGTTCTGGTACGCATGAATGAAATTCAGTTCTGATGCGGAATCGTGGACTAGTTGTGTGCACCCCTGCTTATATGTACATATTTTGTTTTTGACATCCTGTATGGTCGGCAAAGTAAGAGTTTCATTGTGCAGGGAAACGTGTTTCTTCACTGTGCATATGACAATAAATCTTTGAATCTTGAGAGATTGACATCATGGATGTTCAGCTGTGTGACATGTGCTGTCATTTCAACAGGGACCAGGACCTCTGAGGAACATTTCCAATGAATCAATGACATAATAATGAGGTTCTGAGGGCTGAAGGGCTACCACCACCGTTACTTTGAAAAAGTAATCCGACTTTAAAAGTAACTTAGTTACTTTACTGGTTACTTGATTTTTAAAGTAACTAAGTTAGATTACTAGTTACTTTTTTAGTTACTTTATTATTGACACTCAGCTGCCGATGACTCCTCCTCCTGCCTCAACATTAAAATAACCTCCAGTTTGACTAAAACTCTTTATTAGAAGTGAATTTTAACAGTAAGTGATCTCCTGACATTAAAGTTAAACTAAAAATCTATTTCCTGAAAAAAAGCTTGTTTTTATGAAATATAAATTAAAGACAGTCTTTCTTGACCTGACATTTAACACTTTGATGACAAAACGACCATTTATAAAATAACTTGTCTATTACTGTAACTATTAAATTCATTTGAACATGTTTTATGAACATTAGACCATTTTAATGAACATTAGAACAAACCTGTGTAGCCTCACCAAATAGGCTACATCCTCTGACCTTTGACCTCTGTTGACCATCACAACAATAATCCATCTTTTTCCCAATAACTTGGAATACAATCACTCTTGGATTATGTTTAACCTGAATCAAGATTCCTACAGGTGTCCAATTGTCCACTTTCAAGTGTCCATCTCCCAGATGACCTTAACTGGACACTAACTGGTCTAATAAAACACTCTCTGTAAAGAAGTCTTTTCTGTAACACCACAGACTGGTGTTCCAACTGTAATCTCTTGTTTACAGAACATTCTCTTGTAGTGTTTCTGCTCAGGGTCACCCACACACTCACACTCAAAGTGTTATAATGCTTCTCTGCTATTTCATGCATTTCTACCATTATAATGTGAGTCTTAACGGGCGGAAGTCATGTGACTTGGTAATTCCTCACCAGTCCCTTGTCCAATCAGAACGATTCACAACTCTCCTAACTCAGTTCTGATTAGTACACTTAACATCTTCTGATTGGTTAAATTTAAGATAACTCGTCTCAAAACTAATACTCAGTTCCGGTACGAGTCAGTCTTGTCTTGCCAGTCTTGTCTTGTCTTGACAGTCTTGTCGAGTCTTCATACAGTCTCAGTCTTGGTCTGAGCTACAGCCTGAAGCAGTTGGAGCTGCTATGCTGCTATCTTAGCTGAACCCTTATCAGCTTTGAACAAGGCCTCTCGTCTCTCCCTCACCACGGGAGAGATCAGAAATGAGTTCAGCATGCCTGCTGAAATGCCTCCCTTGCTGACCGGGACGTATCCACGGACTGTCCGGCGAGGTCCTCGGCGGCCACGCCTTCCAGGACCACCACTCCGAGTCTGGGGACTCCAGCCTCAGCTCGTGGAGAAACCAACGCCTGTCAGATCTAGGAGCGTCCACCTTTCAGTGAGCGAACACCACTTTCTGATCGAGAGGTTTGCTTTGATAAAGCTTAATTCTTCCAAACTCAAACTAGCCTAAATTGACTCTTAAAGTCCTAACTAGGTTAACTAAATTAACTAACTTCCCTGGTCATTAAAACATATGCTACGGTCCGTTAAAACTCACAATTAAACTATCTTTAACATCCTCAACATGTTTAAGAATATTAATTGTGTTTACATCAAACTTTCAAACTGTCTTATCTGTCTGTGTTCTTAGGTTTTTCAAATTAAATGGTTGTTCAATCCTTATCTGGTCTCAGTTCACGTTATTAATAAGGTATTTCAATTCACTGTACTCTTTCAAAGAACCTAGATAATTCCTGTAAACACTGAATATAAGTGATAGTATTGGAGATATTTTCTCCATATAAAACTTCCAAAACTTATTAGTGAATTTACAGAGGGTGTAGTTAAAATAACTAAATAGTTATTTCAAAACGCTACACCTTAATGTTCTCATCTATATCTGACACTAGCTCTAAATCCTGACTGTATTTATTCCAGATAGAAAACGATCGTCTCTCTCCTATCTACTATTCTACGGTAATACACGTCACGTGACTCCTCCTTATGCTGACTCCACAGCTGTGCTCGTGCTGAATACATGACTCCTCCTCATGCTGGAAACGTGACTTGACACCTCAGACACAGTAGCTTGAAAAAAGTTACTTTAATCAGATTACTGGTTAGGAAATAGTAACGCTTTAGATTACTGTTATTGAAAATATGTAATGTTAGAATAACGCGTTACTAAGTAGAACGTTACCGCCATCACTGGCTACCGTACATGTAATCAAATGTAAAAATACAGTTTCTGAAATAACACAAAAGTTGAAGCCAAAACAAATTGAGTGCCCCCTACTGATTGGTTCCAGAACAAGTTTTAAATCCCACCCTCTTCATGTACCGTAAATGAATAGAACAAATTCCTGAATAAAAAGAGAATTGCCTTCAGGTTCTATGGTAAGAGTTTCAGTTTTCTTTGAGATGCATTCGTTTTTGATGCCTAAAAACATCATGATTGTGTGTGTGCTCAAACTCTGCTTCTTCAGACAAGAAACACATCATCGCCTGTAAACGGGGTGAAATAATGTTTAATCATCATTTCTTTAATCAGATTCATAAAACTATGAACATTATGAATTCACATTAAAACCACTGTGTTACGGTTGGTTCTACTTTCACACCTCATTTACGTTTCAAACTGTATCAATTACAGTTTTATGTGTAAAATGAATACATACATACTGTATAGGAAGTATAGCATTTTCTTTGGTGTGTAAACTTCTTTGTTCTGTGGAACAGGTGTCCATACTGATGACTGATCAGCTGACTGATGGTCAGCTGGAGACATCACTGTAAACGTCAATAAACAAGGACATGAGAAGAGATCGAGAAAGGGAGAAGGAAGGGACAGACAGAAACATGGAGTTAGAAGTATTCATGTTTTGGGAATGAAAGTGGAGCTTATTGAGGAGGATAATGAGCCTGGAACATCCCACTGCAACATGTAGACTAGAGATGAGAGATCTGGTTTCTGCTGAAATCACTGGGGGTTTCCTGAGTGAGGAAGGGAGAGGACGGGGGAGAGGGGAAGTCTGGGTCGAGGCCAAAAGAGGGAGGGGGTCTCTGCCTCCCACAGAATTCCTTTTACCACCAGCTTTGATTCCTCTGTTTACCTCAATACATCTGCATGTAGGAACACAGTAAAGAGAAGTTACATCACCAGCTGTTCTGCCTGTTATCAAGTCTTCATTTAGACATGGGTCCATTTGGACCTCTGATGGTCCGACAGAACAATGACCTGGTGTCTGTCCGATGATCCGCTCACTGCGGTCAGAGCTGCAGTGGGAGCAGGTCAGGTTTGTGTGCTCCGCAGAACACCAGTTATAATTTTACCATTCATTAGCTCGTATGAAAATCAACACAACACGTTATCTTAGACAGAAATAGATGTGTGGTTTCTCCATCAGAGAGGAGGATGATCCAGCTGGAGCTGACAGGGAGGATCCTCACAACAGGGACAGAATCAGGCTGCAGATGAGAGAAAGAGAGAGAGAGGGAGAGAAGGAGAGAGAGAGAAAGAAATCAGTCAGGAGTGCACATCATTTTGTCATTTAGGTTCTCAGGGGAGAGGACCAGTGCTGATGTTTGGTGTGCACCTCCTCGCGGGTTGGAGGTGGGGGGTGGGGTGCATGAGCACAGGATGTTGGTAACGATTTAGGAAAAAGCGTGCACTGACGGTCCGAACCTCTACAGCGCCTGGACTGGTGATATTAAGATGTCTACAGAAAAATTGAGACAAACCTGTGATATGTGTGTCTCCCTACACTGTGATCTGTTCTGATGGTTTGCAGTCTGAAAGAATGCTGTTAAGGTAAAATAAAAAAGAAAGAAAGAAACAATGAATTCATGCAAATATTAATTTAGACTTGATATCAGTAGATACTCGGTCTGAAATGTCTCAGAGTCACATCAGAGACGAAACCTTGATGAGGACATCCCTAATGACAGGGTTATAAAACCAGGATGTACAGTATAATAAAAACGAGCACCGTAGGAATCCATATATTCTTCCTGTTAGTCCTGATCCAGCAGGATGTTGTTACTGTCAGATAAGATTGACCCTGAGTGAGTAATGAACTCCCACTAGGGTTGGTGCTCCTCAAGGAGAACATTATCAGTCTGACCTCCTGTCTTTATTATTCCCCAGTCTCTCATGTATTTACTGTGATGATCAGACTTTTAACGAGTTCCTGGACTGATGCTGATGGGAAACAGAGAACACGTCTGGGAGTGTTCTCATCAAATGTACTTGGATGTTTTTCTGACAGATTGGTGCTGTGATGGAGGGGGAGGGGCTAACTGAAACCATTCAGGTGCAACTAGAGTTGATGATGTAGAAAGACAATATGAAAAGTGAGAAAGGCAAAGAGATGGTTAACTCAGATGTCAAAATGTTATTATGCAACACTGATGCTGAGCTTCATTTGACTTGATCATGAGATTTGTATCCACTCAGCATACTTGCTGAGTATCAGCTGGTTTTCTTACACAGTGTTATAGATTTGTGTAAATGTTCCAGATCTCTGTTCTGATAAAAGTGAAGAGGAGGGATGCTGATCCTGAGGGTAGGATGAATGTTTAACAGGTCAATCAGGAAGTGTGTTAGAATTTTCTGAACAGCATAGCAACAGAAATTGAATCATTACACAACAAGTAAGATAATAATTTGTTAATAACTTTTCTAAGGGAATCCACTTCAGAACATCTGAACTGTTTTCCTTCATTTGTTCAGGTAAAAGGAATGCTACTGCATTTACTTCTCCTGGGCCAAGAACATGTCAAATTAAAATATGACCCCAAACCACTATAGGCACAACGTTCTACTGTATGAAAAGTTGGAAACTAGTTTCTTCATTGTCTCTGAAGTCCAGTCAGCCTCTACAGGACATTTAGAGACCTTCATGCTTCCTGATACTGGTTTTATTCTCAACTAAACTCAGGTTTTTCCACCGTATAGATTGGACCAATATCTTTGTATAAGTGCCTGCCAACAGCAGCAGTAATCTCCTTCCATCCCGCTCAGCTGGCAGCTAGACGCTACATGATGTGCTGCAGGTAAAAACCTGCTGCAGCGTCTGAGTCTGGAGTTTATTATGAGCGCTTACACCAACACTCGACGCTGCTTTTGCAGCTTTTGCTCGTTGACTGTCTCTGTATTCTACGTGGTTTTTGTCCAGGTGATAAAATATATTAGTGGCGTCGGAGTCTGTTGTTGGGACCGGGAGTCGGCGAACTTTACAAACAGCTGATGTCTGGTCCACGTCGGTCTCTTTATATTTAATAATAATAATAATGCATCAGTTTTATATAGCGCTTTTCTAGGTCACTCAAAGACGCTTTACAGAGTTGCATTATTCATTCACACAGTCATTCTCACCGGTGGTGGTAAACTACGACAGACGTCTGTAGCCACAGCTGCCCTGGGGCAGACTGACAGAAGCGAGGCTGCCATTCTGCGCCATCGGCCCTTCTGACCACCACCAACAGTCACAGACAGTCACACCCACATTCACACAGGCAAGGTGGGTGAAGTGTCTTGCCCAAGGACACAACGACAATCTAACCCAGCCAGAGCTGGGGATTGAACCGGTGACCCTCCGGTTACCAGACCGGCCACTCTCCCAACTGAGCTAGTGCCGCAGTTGTCCCTCTTTTAGGTACAAGCTCCTCGGTTTGGGTCAGCTGGTTGGTGTCCACTACCGTCTGCCTCCATGTTTGTTAATGTGTTGCTGCGTGGCGCGTTCAGGAACATCCCGTAAAGTGCATTATGCTGTAAATTTTCTATCATGGCGTAAACAATAGTTTTTTATCTGACGGTAGACATTTTCTATCGTCCAGATGAAATATTTCGTCATATTGCACAGCCCTATTTTAGGTCATGTGATTCTTTCAAAAACAGGGATGATTTCCTATCCTAAACCCTCATGAAGATCAGGAGACCGGTCCTTCAGATCATGAGAAAGGACAGCTCACGTAGACACTGGACAATCACGACACTAAAATCCTCAGAAAGAAAGTAATTCAACACCTATGAGGGTTTACTGAAAAACCTCAAAGAAGAAAAATGACAACACGTTCTTAGTAAGTCAGGAGGACATGGTCATGGTGTGCTAGACTTCTAATCAAATGGACCCATGTGATCACATGTTGCCTCTTTCTGTCTTGTTTCCATTGGTCAACTTTAATGTTTTTTTTATATTAGGAGCTTAATGGTTTTTTTTTATATTAGGAGCATCTATGATACACAGTCTGATTTTTGGAGGACAGGTTTTCAAGACTTTGAGAAAGTTGTAGCATGACTAACATTCCCTACTACTCATATTTGGTTCCTGCTCCCTGGGGCTCCTCTGCTACTACGGTTATTTTCATAGCACAGTCTTGCATTACTGAGCCCAGCAAAATTATAAGATGATGCAATATGATGAAAGAACACGGCAGAATGGTCTTTCCATCAGGTATGTATAAAGCATCTGCTAGCATGAACACTTTTCAGTGTGTGTGTGTGTGTGTGTGTACTTGAGCTGGTCCTGCTCATCCCTCAACGTGATTTGAATTTCACAGCTGCAGGACTTCTTCCATCGCCGCAAAGCCAAAAACCAGAGGCTACTGCTTTGGCAAATTCTTCCCTTCACCCTCTCTTTCTCTTTCATCTTCCACACGTTGATCCCTCTCTACTTTCACTCCAAGCTGTTGTGTCGGTCTTGACGAATTCCCTGGCCGTTCTCCGATACTTACCCTTCTCTTTGTCTTCTGCAAGCCAGAAACTTCTCAGTCTTCTTGTCCCTTTAGTGAAAATGAGACATGGCAGTCAGACTGTAGGAATGCTCCTTTCCCCAGACAGCATATCAATGACCAAGATGGAAAGTTATGATGATGCCTTTTACTGCCTCTGTTCTGATCTAACTTTAGAAATCTCACAGTGTGCTTGTTCTGGTCCTCTGTTCAGGAGAAGATAATATATCAGTGAATGAAATATTACAGAATGTCGCTTCACAAAATGCCTGAAGTGGCTTCAAACGCTTTAAATATCTTAGAGTTTTTCTTCAGACCTCAATAAACAGCTGTATTCTTGTTTATCCCTGTTTATTTCTTAAGGCATTAAGGATCATTTTTACACTAGAACCTAGAGAACAAATCTCAAATGTAGTTTGGCGCCAGTATTTTTGAGCATGTTGCAGATATATCCAAAAAATACATACATGTATATAAAAGATACCATGTATGTTATCTCTCTTTTTCCTACATTAAATTAATGAGTAAAAGATAAATTCATTTTTTGTGAAAATGCTGTAAACACAATCCCACTCCAATAAATTTAACCTGACCATTTACAAAAACATCAGCGTGAATCTCAGACTGTCTCTCTGATATATGGAGATGGATGAAAGCCCATCATCTCCGACTCAACCTCTCTAAAACTGAACTGCTTGCCAAACCAACCATACAACAGAACATCTCAATCCAGACCAACTCCCTGTCTCTGGTCCATCAGAAACAGCTGAGATCTGATGACCAGCTGACCTTTAAAGATCAGGTTGCTTCTGCCGTTTCACTTTGTTCAACATCCTAAAGATCAGATCATACCTGACCCAATCCACCGCCCAGCTCCTGGTCCAGTCTATGGTCATCTCCCTCCTTGACCACTGTAATGTCCTTCTAACTGGTCTCCAGCCTGGACTGGTAAACCTCTACAAATGGTTCAGAATGCAGCAGCACGTTTGGTGTTCAATCAGCCTAAAAGAGCACGTCACCCTTAAGTTCATGGAGCTCCACTGGCTACCTTTAGCTGCTGCATCAAATCCAAGTCTCTACCACTACCACCAGTGGCGGCTGGTGAAAATTTTTTTGGGTGGGGCGTATTTTTACAAATCAGTTTTCAGATGCGCAAATAATCACATATCACCATTAAATGAAGGCAGGAATGAAGCAAAATATTTTCATCTGACTGAATATTTTGCTGGTAAAAATCCCTACCACCAGTTCTCTAACAATGTGGAGCTGTTAGGTCTAATTCTACACATCAAGCAGTAAAGAAATCATAAAGTCTTTATGAGAAGACCTTAGAATAATATCAATATAATCAGATACAAATAAAAATAAAAACAACCACAGTGTGGTCACAACAAAAGTAAGAGTTTCAAGGAAAAACTAACCTGACCTACAGAAGGTCAGAAACACAACTTAATATTCACAATCAGTTTTCTACTGACACCACAAACACATAAATCTATCTCTAACTAACACAGTCTGATAATTAATGTTACAATTAAGACAACAAACACTAACCAAGCAAGTCATGACAATCAGCTCAACTAATGAAGTGAATAGACCCTGTGCACGAGAAAATGCTAACTTCCGGGTTTGAGACCGGATGTACTGTCTTTCGTTTCCTGTAGCTGTATTTGACGGTAAATCCTTACTGCGAAGATGGACTACAGAATCATGTCCAAATTACGAAAAGGAAAGGATCGGGTTTAAAAAAGGTTGTTGTATATCAGAGGTCGCGCTAGACTTTTTGGTTTTCCGTCATTTTGACTGACAGGGTTTAAAAAATCCGGTCATAATCTATTTTTATCCGTCACTTATTAATTTTAAAAATTATAATAATTACATTTTCAGTAGCATTATTACTCAAACACCGGGCCCATTTAGCACATAAATCCATAGGATTAGATACTAAATTAGTCGATCAGCCAGTCATCAGATAGACATTTCTAAAAACTCCGTTTGGAGTCGAGCGCCTCGCAGCGAGGTGCAGCTCTGTGCGCTCCACGGGACTCTGATTACAGAATATTAACATTCATTATGAGATCATGAGAGACAGTGAGAGAGGGATGAGGGGTTCACATATTTTTCATTGAGATACTCAGGGGAAAACCTGGCGCTGCTGTTTAATGCTGTTTAATGCGACCTCCTCACGTTTGGAGTCCAGTTCTATGTGCGCGCAGCTCGCGGAGCAGATTTTGCGTGTCAACAAGCCTCCACAGCCTATGGACGCTACTCTGAGGGCGCATTACAACAGGAAGTGTAGTTAAT
Source organism: Callopanchax toddi (assembly GCA_006937965.1). Lineage (NCBI taxonomy): Eukaryota > Metazoa > Chordata > Actinopteri > Cyprinodontiformes > Nothobranchiidae > Callopanchax > Callopanchax toddi. Next base: position 1,487,309 of record SSNR01000059.1, on the reverse strand, counting down.
CCATATCTGATCACGCACTGAGCACCGGATTGCAAAGGGGCGTTCGGGTCTGACACCTGATGGTGGACCAGTGTTCTTCTGCTGCAGAGCGCAGGACGTCTGGATCACAGGTCTGCGCTCAGCAGCACAGAACCTCAGTCTGGGCTGCAGGTATTAGTTGGTGGAGATGCTGCACTATTTCTGCATCCTCGGTTCGAATTATTAGTGGGGACAATTCAGTGATTTCCTATGATGGTATGGACGGGCAGGCTCGTGCGCAAACCTGTCAGAATGACCGGCGCCCTTCAGATCTTTCCGTCAAAGTAAAAAAAATAAAATAAAAAAAAAAACGGTTAAATACGGGAAATTTCCGGTTAACGGGACCCCTGCTATATATTAGGATTTACGATGGGGAAGGTTGTGAACACCTCATCTCTCTCTCATGAAATCATAATGAACGTTAATATTATACAGAGTCCCGCAAAGCGCACAGAGCTGTGCCTCAGCTGCTGCTGCACTGAGCTCCACTCCGGAGAGTTTTTATTTCTATATGATGACTGGCTGATGGACTAATTTAGTGTCTAATCCTATGGATTTATGTGCTAAATGGGCCCGGTGTTAGATCAATTGAATAGGAACCGAACGATCTGCAGCTTTTAAACAGGTTCTCCAAACCGCGACCGTCAGCGGAGGATTACACAGCATGTAAACAAACCGTAAAAAAGCCACAGCATATACACAAATAATTTACGTTGGTAAGGGTCTCAAACTATAAGTATTGACGATGGGGAAGGTTGTGACTTACCTTCAAAATGAGATAAATCCTGCAAAATATAAAATGTGAAGCCTTTCTCTCGTTTGCTCTTTGGCACAGGGGAAAACTATCAACAAGTCGGTGAACATCATCAACAGAAATATTAGGCAAATGCCCTAGACATCTAGAAAAATTTAAATCTCCGCTTAGTCCACTCATTTTGTCGACTTCTTCGGGAATACAAGACAGTAAATAGGGTGCGACCAGGCGAGAATATCAAACCGGAAATAAAACACTGGACAGGAGTCTTCCCACCGGAAGTAGCATTTGCTAACGTGCACAGGGTCTATTAACAACAAAATAAAGTCAAATCCACTGATATGTCCATCAAAATAAGTAAAATTACGGTTTTAGACCACTCATACAAAACTCCCATAGAGCGCCGTTCATTTTTTATTAAAAGTGTCATATACAGCACCTCAAAACAGGCTAAACTATATGAACCAACATTCATTCAACAGTATGCATGTCCCTCTAACATTCGGCTACAAAGGCATGTCGCTATTTAAGGTATAAATCCACAAAACAGTAGGTCTCTGCCATTTGATGATAGGCATTTTCAATAGCAAAAATCGGTGAATGCACATATAAATAAAACGAAAGAAAAAAACAAACGAAGTCACTCACCATGGAGTTGATGAAATCAGGACCCATGGAATAAAACAGCTTTTTGTCACAAGCTGCCAAGAAGGATTCTTTGAATAAATATCCATTTTGTTAGTTCTCTCCAGTTTTAACTCACGTCTGCTACCAGGCAGGAGCAAACGAGCGCTCTGTAGAGCTTCCGGGTCAACATCCGGTCTAAGTCATTCAATACGTTTTTCTATTTCTTTTTTACTTTATTTGTAATCACTTGTGACTTATCAGTGTGTTACAGTGCCATAATTAATTTTAAAAACTAAAATAAATACTTAAAGTGCCTGTGACTCCATATTTAAATCACTTTATATTAAACAGGTGTAATTTTTGATGCCTCTAGATTAGCGTTGCACCATTATAACTCAAAATACGCTGTAATTATTTCCTAACGAGCAACTCAGAGATCAGAAGAAAGCGCCGCCTTCCGGTTCTGCTGGGTTTCTCCTTATTTGGCAGCCTGACACTTCTGCTGCAGCAGGGGGCAGTGTTGTCACGTGAAAGAGAAACGAAACTGAAACTAAACACTACACGGTCTATGGGCAATGGCGGCGGCACTGCCTCGCTCCAGTTGTCGTGAACGTGCATGTGGGAGGAGAATTTACCATATAAGCAAGTCCGGATCACTATGACCTCATAGCGGGCTGGAGGGAAAAAAACTGTTTGAAACCTGGGTCTGAAATCTGGAAGAGCTTCTCACTGGCTGTACTAGGAGACAGATGGACGCCATTTTTTGCTCTTTCTGGCATGTTTTTTTTAACACTCTCTTTTTTATTAATTATTTAAAGAAAAGAAAAAAGAAAAGCACATATAAAGAAAAAAATATATATATAAAAGACAAATTGGAAAAAGAAAGAAAAAATAAATAAATAATAAACACATAGTAGATTCTCTCATCTCTCCATTCTGTTCCCATGTTTACATCAATAGAAATGTCTTCATCCTGCCATAGTATATATAGTCCATTTCTTCCACCGTTCTCGAAATTGAACCTCTTGAGTTCTTATCCTGTGAGTCAACAGTTCCATCACATATATCTCATCTACAATTCCTCGCCATTCATGCAACAATGGGGGGTTTGGTCTATACCACTTTCTTGTGATTGCCTTTTTGCTGGCGCGACTTCCGGGGAGCGGCGTAACAAGATGGACGCTTAACTCAAAAGCTCCAACTATTCGGTGGAGATAAAGTACCTCCTAACTATATTAATATCTCTGAAAACAGTTTAAAACGGAGTATGAGAGGAGGGAAACAACACAGGAGTCGGAGGATCAATAAGAATATGAACAAACAACAGAGCCCTGAGAGCGAGAAAGAACACGGAGAGGAAGAAACAATGCTTGAAGCTGCAGCTGCTAGCTCTAGCCCAAACGTCCTAGTCGATGCGATAACTTCTCTTTCTAAAGACTTGAAGGACTTTAAACAGGACATGAAACGGAAATTTGATGAATTTAAGAGTGAAGTTAAGAAAACTTTGAAAGAGGATCTTGTAGTATTCAAAGAGGAAGTTCTACAAGAATTACAAAACCAGAACGCCAATATTACGGAAGTACAAACAAGAATAACAGATCTGGAGTCTACCTGCCTGGTAATGAAAGAAACGTTGCTGACGGTAGTGAAAGAGAACATGGGAATGCGGGATAAAATTACCGATTTAGAGAGTCGCTCCAGGAGAAATAACATCAGGATATACGGAGTTCCAGAAGGAAAAGAGGGAAGGTCAGTCACTGATTTTGTAAATGAGTTGTTCAACAAACATCTTTCCCTGCCTGAGGGAACGGAGCTTCAAATTCAACGGGCGCATAGAGCAATACTTCCAAAACCAGCTGCCACTTCAACCCCGAGATCAATCATTGTTAACTTCTTGCAATTTCACGTTAAGGAGTTGGTTCTTAGAAAGGCATGGCTACAGAAGATTGAAGTGGACGGCAGGCGACTCTACTTTGACAATGACTATGCAATGGAAATCATGGAGAGACGTAAGGCATATGGCCCCATTAAAGCAGCGCTGAAAGAGAAGGGGATTCGGTTTCAGACGCCATATACGAAGATGCGGGTCCATTGGGACTCCGGTGTGAGGATCTACGAGACAGCGGAGGAGGCAGCAAAGGAGCTGAACCGACGTGGAATCAAGGTGACGGCGGCACGTCCGTGGCTACGGTGGAGCAACTAGAAGCAGCGCTGCCATGGAAACGCGTCAACAAGCCTGTCAGCGCAGCGCAACGTGCAAGAGAGAAATTGACGGAGTTCCGAAGAAACACAGAGCAATGACAGATGAGTGAACGGCCCAGGTTTTTCCTGTTTTGAATTCAATTATTATCGGGGAAAATAACTAAGTTCATATTGTTTTATTATTCTAATTTAGCTTAAATATTAAAATCTGACTCAGGATTTAAGTTTCTAGATAGTTAATACCGGATACAAGGAGCGATCTGAGTTAATATGCTCAAATGTTGGACACATCTAGTGTATGTGAGCTTGTTCTCGCTACTAGGGAGGGCCCTTATTGCAATGAGGCTTTTTACCCTCCTTCCACCAACATGGACCTCAAGGGATGGGAAGACATCCTGTTTTTGGAAGTCACATTGTTTTGTTTTGTTTTTGTTTTTTTGTTATGGAATATTTAAGTTCTGTGTTTTGAGTTGGATTGTCATACAAATCTATAAACAAACATGTAAGATTATAGCATTAAGATATTGTCGTTGAATATTAATGGTCTAAATAACCCGATAAAAAGACAGAAGATAATGACCAAATTACGGAAAGATAAATCACAGATTATATTTTTGCAGGAAACTCACCTATCCAGTCAAGAAAGTGAAAATCTTTCTGGCATGTTTAAGGTGAGAACTCAACGTTGCAACATGATAGATAAGTCAGAAAACATGGAAAACCATGTCATGGGCACTTTAAATAGTAAGCATTAATTCTCAGGATTTGACTGTACCGTTGTGCACATGTCAGGGACGCTATGACCTGCGCCCCGATCGGTCTCCTATCTTTTGCATTAAGGATGATTTCCAGTGCGAATGCATTAGGAAAATATTACCAGTGCGCATGTGCCAGGAACAGAAAACAATGCGGTGTCTCGGGATGGCGTCCGGTCCAGACATGCACAGTAGATCCCAGTGAAGCAGGACCTATCAGTCTGGTAAAAAATAGTGAGAAAAGGTTTTCTAAACTACACCTAAATGCAGATTATACACAGCACTTATTGTATATATAATGGATGGCTCGTTACTTTTATTTTCATGTTAGTTTTTTATATTTTGTGATCACTATTTCTCTTCTTCTTCCTCTTGGGACTGGTGGGGTGGCGCCTTATCGCACCCTATGGACGGGCCGCCACTGACTACCACTCTACCTCTAGCACTTCATCTACTGGAATCCTCTTGCTAAGGCTTACGTCATGGCTCAGACACTCTGGTCATCAAAGGATCATCAGCTAGCAGTCCTACACCACGCTGGGACAGTCCAGACTCTTCTCATGTATCGTTCCACGATGGTGGAATGACCTACCAAGCTAACAGAACAGGACCCTGTCCATCTTAAATAACCTCCTGAAGACCCAGCTCTTCAGAGAACATCTTCTAGACTAGATCCTACCTTCACTACTCCTCTGGACTCTCTTCATGCACTTCACTCTGTCCTGTGAACTTTTTCCCTCATGGTCACCTCAGAGACTAGTGTTAGACCAACTAGTTTGTTTGAATTTGGGCTAGGGTTAGTTGTTTGTTAGCCTCGAGGTAAATTCTTGGTTACAATATCATTTGTAAGTCGCTTTAGATAAAAGCATCTGATAAAAACATAAGCCTAAACACACTAATGTTTGAAGTCATTTTAATTATTCTTCCATGTAGGAAAAAACTACTTTAAATGTGTAACAAGACAATGAGCCAAATGATTCACCTCTGAGAGCTTTTATATACAATATATATATATATATATATATATATATATATATATATATATATATATATATATATACACAGTATAATTTATGTTAACATGATGATGAATGTTGACAATTGGATTATATTTTTTCTTGTTTGTGTTCATTTGTCTTTTTCATAGCAAAATACATCATGAGCAGTGTTTGTAATATCAGTAATCTAATGAATTATCATTTACATCATGAGAACGCCGTTACCTTTACAGAGCATTAAATGCTGTGTGTTACTTTCGTAAAGTTCTCTCCAATAATGAGTCCATAAGTTTAATCCTTGTGGCTTTAGAACATTAAGTTCTACTGTCCAACACAGTTCTAAACAATCGGAACAGGACACACACTTTCAGGAGGAACGAGACACACACCTTCAGATGGAACGAGACACACACCTTCAGATGGAACGAGACACACACCTTCAGATGGAACGGGACACACACCTTCAGATGGAACGAGACACACACCTTCAGATGGAACGAGACACACACCTTCAGATGGAACGAGACACACACCTTCAGGTGGAACGAGACACACACCTTCAGATGGAACGGGACACACACCTTCAGATGGAACGAGACACACACCTTCAGGAGGAACGAGACACACACCTTCAGATGGAACGAGACACACACCTTCAGGAGGAACGAGACACACACCTTCAGATGGAACGGGACACACACCTTCTGATGGAACGGGACACACACCATCAGATGGAACGAGACACACACCTTCTGATGGAACGGGACACACACCTTCAGATGGAACGAGACACACACCTTCAGATGGAACGGGACACACACCTTCTGATGGAACGGGACACACACCTTCAGATGGAAGCAAATACTTTTACACACCACTGTATTCCACTGGGACCAAATAGAAAGTCTGAGTCTAGTTTGCTCGACTGAAGGATTCATCTCTTCTTCACCTGATGATTTCTGCATCTCCTTTGAACTTTAATAAAGTCACACAGATCTTTTCCTCTCTGCCTCTTTATCTCACTAGACGTATCCAGCTGAGACAAACTGTTTACAGATCAGTTCCTCTCATTCATCAGCCTGGAGATCAGCTTCTCTCATTTTATCCTGGAATATTTTCTCCAGATGACCTGGCCAACGTCCAGGCTTTGCAACTCGTCGCTGACACATGTTCAGCTGCTGTGATGTCTGTCATAAATCATGACTGTGTGATTAGTGATCAGCTTCCCTTGCGGCTGAGATAAAACTGTGGTTTATTGATGTCTCTGTGTGTGTGTGTGTGTGTGTGTGTGCGCGTATGTGTGTGTGTGTGTGCGCTTGTGTATGTGTGGGTGTGTGCGCGTGTGTATGTGTGTGCGTGTGTTAGAGAAAGGTATTGATTAAAAACTCATGTTTCCATTCCATTCTCATTGTAAATGACTGTGGCTCAGAGGAAGAGAGGTTGTCCTCTGATGGGAATGTTGGGTTCAATCCCAGGACCAGGTAACAGGTTGAACTACCCTTGGTCAAGATACTGAACCTCCAACGGCCTCTTGGGCACATTGAATCTGGCTGCTGCTCCTCAGGGACGCATCAGATACAGAGAAACGATTCCACTACGTTGTACTGAGGTCTATATGTATTGGCCACCCCTTTCCTTGCCTTTCCTTGCCTTTCCTTTCCCCCTAGCCAACAGGAGTTTACTGGTTCTACAGAACCATCAGAGTGGAACAAACATTCTCCCACTAGATCATCAACGCCGTGCGGAGATAGATTTTACAACACAGTTTTATTGAAAATCAAAACTTGATTTGGATGTCAAAAAGTTAGTCTGCATGCTGAAATAAAAAATGTGAAGAGATTGTTTTATTTGTTCTAATAAACTCATTTCTATTCAAATATATATACTGAACATAAACAGTTGACATAAACAGACATCCTTTTGAGATCATCTGCTGACTCCACTCTGATTCAGAGCTGAACTATTCTCTGTTCCTCCAAATGAAGGTTGTTTAACGAGCCGTCTTTAAAATGTTTCATTATTAATCACTTTTGGAAAGATCTGAACTATCCTTTTATGTAAATAAATAAATACATGTTTTTTTACCTAAATGTTTCTGTGATAAAACAACCAGCTGACTCTTTCTGAACATATGGACTGATACCCCCCGTACATCTGGCTGTGTTGTGTTGAACCTCCCACCTCGACTGACATCAGCCCTGTGATGGATTGTTGTTGTCACCGCATTCAAAGCTTTGCTTATCTATTGACAGGCTGCCGTCGTTTCATGTGGTGAGTCTCTTTCTGGGTTTTGTGTTGCTAGGCAGGAAAGATGGTTCAGACATGGGGTCCATGGGTTGGTTAGGTGAGTGGGCGTTTTTAGGAGCTCAAACTGGAAAGGGATGTTACAAGTGGGAGTAAAAAGTCAGACAGCAGACAAGGACGAAGATATGAACAGACGAAGGTTAATGAGGCAGACGGAGGGAGTTTAGATAAAGACAGCAGGAGCCTCTAAAAGACATGAAGGTTTAAATTATTATTATCTTTAAAGTTGTCCTATAAAAAGGTTTCTCTAGCCTCTTTACTATCATTCTGGCACTGATATGTTAGCTAACAGTAACAAACTCCAGAGGGCCTGTTTCAGGATTTTACAAACCCTCATATGGATTAGAACTTTTGTACAATTTTGTAAATATTTCTCTATCATCACTATTCTCAAAATCTGATGATTTTTCCTAATGTTTATCCTTTCATCATTCCATTTTCTTCTGTTTATCCAGGGTTGGAGAACGAAGGTAATGGGAGGGAAACCCAGACCTCCCTCTTTGGTCACGTTTTGGGGAAGTGAGGAGACCACTGACCATAAAAATACATTCTTAAAGAAAGTAAATGTTAATATGTGGCAGCAACAACCCCAAACCTTTATATAAAAACCCAGTGGCGCTCTGGGAGGACAAAACTTTAAGAACACATCAGAAAACCAAGAACATCAGGATGGGAAGCAGGTCTAGGGAGGCTGAGAAGCTCTGACACGGACTGAATGAACTGGTGCAGCGTCTAAAAGGTGATCAGTGGAATGGTGATTAACTGAATGAGGAACAGCTGGTTGAAGCTGCTGGTTAGTTCACAGAGACTCATATTAATGTTTAATCCATTACAGATAAACTGGATGATACAATCACTTTCTGACAGGTGAAAAAAATCAGTTTGAAGTTATTTGATGTGGTAAAAAAGAGAGTTGATGCTTTAATCAGGTGACCTGTAAACTAAATCTATCCTTTACTGTCAGGAGATGAGAAGGTTTCTACAGTAAAACTATTAAAACAGAGTGAGCCTTAGAAAACAGCTGTAAAGTTAAAGGAGACAGACCTCTGATGACAGGTCAATGTGTTTTAGTGTTAAAATGTTTCATCCTGATAACTTGATCAACCATCAGAGGTTGTTAAAATGAGCTCAGAGATCTGATCTGGTGGTTCTGGTTTGTGACTCAGGTCTGGGTTTCTGAGGGAAGTTCTGACAGGTTTAGTATTTCTTGTTAGGTTAGTAACAGCTGATCCACTGTTTGGATCAGCTGTTACTAACCTTAAACTCTAGACTTGAAGTATCACGATTCTTCAGCCTCATGCACACACATACCGGTATTATGAACCCTTTGGCAGAATTCAGATGAGACATTTTAATCTAGATTATTTCTGAAATTAATCTATGCCCACCACTAGTGTTTACGAAAGTACGTCTCCTTGGAGATGCTGCTTCATGTCCTTGTGCTGTTCAGTGAAGGCTTTCAGCTGTTCTTTGTCATAAAGTAGTCCCTAGTCTAAAATAGTTCCTGTACTTCCTTCATGTTACTTTTTATTTTCACTTACAGTCAATATGTTTACTGAGGTCACTAGGCAGAATTAGTACCATTAGTATCACTACTGCGTGAGTTTTAAGGACTTTTTTCTCACAATGCTAGTTGTTACCATTCACTTACAGTGTTTTACGCTAAGCTAAAGCTAAAGGATTACTGCTGGATCAGGAAAACGACTGGGCTGGGCTGAGAGAGAGAGATATGTGGGATTCACACATTTTTCATTGAGATACTCAGGGAGAACCTGGCACTGAGGTTTAATGCAGACCTCCTCGCTGGTTAGTGAGTGTGTTTGGAGTCCAGTTCTATGTGTGTGTGTGTGCTGCGGAGCAGATTGTGTGTGTCAACAAGCCTCCACAGCCTATAAACGCTACTCAGAGCTCCTTCAGAGTGCATCACAACAGGAAGTGTAATGAATCCACATCTGATCATGCACTGAGCGCGATCGGGACCTTGAAAGCACCGGATCGCAAAGATGCAGTTGAGTGGATTAGGTCTGACACCTGGTGCACAATGGCGGACCAGTTCCTGTAGTTCTTCTGTTGCAGAGCGTGTCTGGAACACAGGTCCACGCACAGCAGCACAGAACCTCAGTCTGCTGGGCTGCACATTATTGGTGGAGATGCAGCTACTTCTGCATCCTTGGTTCAAATTATTAGTGGGGACAATTCAGTAATTGCCCATGACGGTCTGATGGACGGCAGGCGCACATGCACAAACCTGTCAAAATGACCGGCAGCCTTCAGATCCTTCCATCAAAGTTTTTAAAAAAACTATTAAATATGGAAAATATTTGGTTAACGCGACCCCTGAAATGGATATTTAAAATTTTTATTTTATATTTATGTCACATTTATTTATTAGTTTAAGTAATTAATGACACATTTAAATGACACAGTTAGGTAATTATTTGATGTTTTATTTATTTATGACTTGTGTCACCTTTGGCTCTCCTTAGTCTGCTGCTCAGAATTAGGGATGGCATTATAATATTGCTTCAATCCAATCTGCTGGTTAACACCTGACAGGAAAGTCGTTTTCTAAGGAATCTAATTAGATAAAAACTGGATGAGGTTCACATCAATCAGCTGACCTGATCTGGACCTGATAGGTTGGATGTGTTGCTTTATTCAACGCTTTGAGATGAGTTGTGCTGTGAAAGATGTCAACAGAAATTAATCAGTGGTAAAAATCAGAGGTTCAGTCCTGAGGTTGTAACAGGGTTATGTTTTCTTTCTTATTGTTTGGTCTTTGTTACTATCCAATCCAACAAGAAACTCAGAACCAGAGTTAAATCTAACAGGATAACACCTTTACCCGTGTTACTTCTTCTCTTCCTTAAGTTGTACCTTGTAACTAATCAGGCCTTCCAACAATAACACATACACTAATTAGTAATATTAAAGGGAGAAATGATTAAAGAGTTGGTATTAAATCATGAACTAATGAACTTTGACCACACCAAACAATTATAGCTGTACGTTTGTAGTTTTTTCCTGTTTCCATGGCGTCCAGGAGATGCCTGCTTCAGCCTCCTGCTGGGTGAATGCTGTAAAGACTTCCAGGCTAGTTTCCATGTTGATGCAGTTCTCTGACATCTGAAGGAAGGGGCTTTATTTTTTAAGGTCATGATGTACCTTTGGGAACAGGTCAACATAAACGTACACACACACACAGTGTGTCCAACCACCAACTAGTCCCACATCCATTCTGGAGCACTGACTACAGCAGGTCAGAGACATGCTGTAAACGTGTCCCTGAAGGGTTGTTACCACTAATCTTACGCTGCATATTTTTTTGCCCCTCAACAAAATTAGCCAAAAAACAAAAATAAAAAGTAGCAGCTCTCCATTGTTTTTAATAATGAGTTGATTCTGTGCCCAGGTTGTGTTTTTCATTTTCCCATGCTGCTGCATGGCAGCACACTGGCAATTAAAGCCATTGTTTCATTAGGGCACAGCGCCTGAGAGCAGCATGGAAACAACCACAGAGCTTCACGTAAACACAGAGGTTCCTGGTGCACAATTACAAGTTAAAACATAAAGAATAGGAGTCACTGAAACGTTCATGAGCTGTTTTTATAATACCAGTCTCTTTAGAACATCCATCCACTGTCTTTAAAGCTCCTATGTGGATTATTTTTCTATATGTATCAAAGTTTTCTAAATGTTTTAAATGATATTTCAGGTCTAAACTATGACCTATGGGCAGTGTTGGGTAGAAACGGAATACATGTATTTAGAATACATATTTAGATTAAATGTATTCCGGTACAGTTACTATTTTTAAACTTGGTATTTAGAATACAGTTACTTTCATAATACCATTGGAATACTTAGAATACTTGTTTCTCCATGTTGTGTAGGTTATCTATCCCATAATGCCCCTAAACAACGTGCCTCCGTTATCATAGCAACCCTACCAAAACACGAGGGTACACTCCCGACCAGCCGGTAGCAACAGGTAGCAGCTAGCCTCGTATGGATTCAGACCAAGAGGTGGAGTGGTTGGAGTCACAACTGCAGCTGAATCAACCTACAAGCAGTGGAGGAATGAATGCATTCACGTCCTGGAAATTCAAGCTAATTTCCACTCTAAAAAAGGAGCAAGGCAAGCGAAATATGATGATGCAGTGCGATCTTTGTCTGCCAGCTAACAACCTACTAGCTGCGTCCAAAGACACTAATCTAATCTGAAGAAAGACCTTAAGGTCAGTTATTTTTAGCTTTCTAGTTTTGCTTCCTTAGTGCTTTATTTAACAGCCTGTATCGTGTTAGTGATGTCATTTCTCACATTTACAGTGTCGGTGTTGTATCTGAAATGACGTTAGCTTGATGATATTATTGTGGTTTCCTGCAAATGTGGGTTTCATGTTAAGAGCTTTCCATCTGGAGTGCAATGAACATAAATTCATAATACTTATTACAATAGACTTAAATTGTGTTTTATAGGGGACGTATTCCAAGTATTTAGAATACAGTTCCAGGATTAAGCAAAGTAACGGAATACAGTACAAAATACATTTTAAAACAGGTATTCAGTAGTCTGTAACTAAAATACATTTGCAAAGTATTCTCCCCAACACTGCCTATGGGTAGAGTTCCACAACATGTTATTCTTCTGAAGACCCTCCTTCCTCCTATAGACCCCTTTGAATTCTCTCTGACTGGTGAACTTTTTCAGCCAATAGAATTCAAGTTTCCACATTGTCAGCTGTCAGTTGTAGCGCTGGCAAAGCGTTACTATCTCTCTGATTTCTGACATCTGGTTCACCACCACAATAACTCATCTTTTTCCTAATAACTTGGATTAAAATGACTCTTTTATTATGTTGTAACCTGAATCAACATTCCTTCCAGGACCCGGTCGTGTCGGAAGACTAAGAAGATTTCCTTTAATTAATAATTAAACTTAAGAACTCTTTGATGTCTCATTCTAAATAGACACTACGTTTAATCCACTGTCCAGAAATGTCTTAATGTGATTAATTCATTTTCTTCCAGTATTCATGAATGTTGATGTTGCATCAGTATTATTTTATGATTTCTACTTTTGCTAAAAGGTTAAAACATATTAGTAATCCATTAAACTTCCTGGGTTTCTAATGACGAGAACCACGTGACTTGGTAACTCTTTCCCCATTGGGCCACGCGTCCAAAGTGCCCTCTGTCAGCTTCCTGCCTGGAAGCTACCGAGAGCTCTTGAGTTCTCGTCAACCCCTCGACGAGAGAACACGGCCTCCGTTTTCCTCCGCTACACGGAAGGCCTCGGGTGCCGACCGAGCTTGTGAGTAACCAGCCTCACCGGTCGAGAACATTGCTCCGGCTAAGAAGCCAGACACCATCTGTCTGCTTCTTTTCACCTGCCATGGGAAAGCCGGTCAGCCTCTGCACCAGCCGATCATGGACCAGCTAGACCGGCTCGACAGACTCCTCCGTGCCTGCGGTAACGTCACGTCACCGGGGATAACTCTGAGGTTCGTCAGATCAACGATCACACCGACGAACCTCCACCTCTACCCCACGCCGAGGCGATCTGGAGCGGTCTTAGCAGGTACCAACCCGACCTGGTAAAACCGAGGCTATTGATAAATAACACTCGATCCAGTTAGCTCAGCTCCCCTCCTTTCTAGCCGAGATCCCTAGATAATAACATATCACGGGCTCTCGTCATTAACTCTCAGCTTAATAACATCAGAAGAATCTCTTAAGATGCAACTACCTACCTCACATCTGTCTGTTTATTCAATCTGTTTTCTTTAATAAAATAACTGAAGTCTAAGTCAGCTTCTGGGTTATACCTTTCAAATATACGTGCGTAGGTCTCCCTTTGAATCAAAGAGAATCTAGAATGCCTGCATAAACATCAGTTGAGTGAAGGTAGCTAACAGTGCTTAGCATAAAACCGACAAAACTAAGCTGATAACCTTGTAGAAGTGTGTCCGTACTATAACGATAAAATCAGGTTATATTACGCTACACAGTCAACGTGCATGTGCTTCACTCAAACCTGTAGAGGTCTTCCTGTTTCCAGTCTCAGCCGTCATGGAGGAGTCAGAGCTAAATCCTACTAAAACCTTATCCATTCCCCGGATACTGAGGGATTTATTTTTATTTTTACACTTTTCTCCTCACAGAATGCCAAGGCTAGACAAGGATACGAGTTTATTTTAGACAGGAATTCCATTCTGGACCGAGTGTCTCCTCATTTCTGGGTTCAGCTTCTTGCAGCTCCCTGTTGTGTGACGAGCGTGTTGAGCGATGTGTTTCATCAGCACAGTGTGACAGTCAGGACTCAGAGCATGATGTGAGCTGTGATAATTCAACCCCATACAGTTTGAGCCAGGACGAAGCACGGTTTATGCCCGGCTTAGAGAGACGCGCCGTGTGCACACACGTGTCGAGGTGGGGCTATAGAAAGCTGGAGGGGGGAGAATGGATGTTTTGGGAGGGGTCTTGGTACGTTGGATTAAAAAAATGCTCTCTTGCTGAAATGCTCCACATTGCTGCTTTATCTTATTAAATTTAATTCAGAGGACTGGACCAGTCTTTGTTAGCCCAAGATAACTCTTTTTCTAATGCTAACTAAAGGGATTAGCATTTCTACAAGAAGTTCTAAACATTTAAACAATAATCAGGTAACTTTTACTACTTTTTTGTTTTTTAATGTATGAAGAGCCAAAGACCAACGTTTTATTTTCTCTATGAATAGAAAAAGTTCTGATTGATGATGTAATTTATAGTTTTATCAAAGCAGGATGGATTGGGTTCAAATAATCCATCAATCTCTCTGAGGGAACGATAAATAGAAGAACCAAATTCTCCTCTCAAAACAACTTGTTGTTATATCGACTGTCACTCCACCCTCCTCACCATGTGACTGCATCAGCAGTGATCTCAGAGTCTGATGAGAGAAACATTTCTACCCCGACCCTCCCTGCTTCGCCCTAACCAGGACCAGGACCTGCCATGCTCCGTCTTCCATACCTAACACAACTCCAACAATGGTGTAGTCCTTAATCGTCAGCCGTATCGGGCCTTTATAGCTGGATGACCCGTCTGGAAGGGTATCAGATGATAATCAGTACGTCGGGCTGCAGTCAGCGCTGTCACTGGGTGGCTTGACGTCACAGCCACATGCCTCAGTGATTAGTTCTGGTTCAGTTCCAGCTGGCCCACATTGTCACCCATGATCAGCGTCCTACAAACCCTTGTAACGGGACAAACATTGTTCATTAGGGGGTTGGAGTTCTCTAAATTAGAACTACGTGTCCTGAGGCACAGAAAGGCAGCAGCTGACAACCTGTCTGGGAACTGAAACTGTCAGCAGTGATTTTAAATTCCTAGAGACGAACCGTTTTGGGTTTAGCTCTGTCATCTCAAACTACGTTTTAACTGCACACAGTAAACACTTTAGCACATTTTCAGGTTTTATTCTTTAAGTATTGTCATTCAACAGAATACTAAAGGCCAACAGAGGTCAGCTTAAGGGTCATAGATCATGAGTCACACACATCCAGTCTTCTGTGACAAATCATCTAAACTCCTCTAAACACAGCTGAGTTTGTAAAGAAAGGAGTAAACTGTGAAGCGTGAGGTAAATATTATAATAAAAACAGAACATATCATACCCGTGTTCGATTAACTCAGGTTTCAGTTGACAGGAATATTTGTTGGAACAGCTTTCTATCACACCCGATTCGAATGTTATCAGTCCATTGAATGGCTGTTATCAGCGAAAATCTCCCCCATAAGTATGGGTTAGGCGGGCCCGCCTGTGCCTCCTAGTGGGCTCAGTAGGTCGTTATCACCCATACTAAGGTGTCTACATGATTATGGAGGCGGAGCCTCTTCTGTTTTATGGAACGTGTTTTAAAATGTTCTACGATTCTTTACAGCTGATGAATTTGAACTTTTTTCACTTTTTGCTCTTTGGAGTTCAGATTTTACATAATTTGTCCCGTTTTTCTGAATAAATGCAGTGATTTTAGCATCCGGTTTGGCCAAGTCGCTTCATTTATGTTTATTTTTAACAGCAGAAAATGACCATTTTTAATATAAATGAAACGCGCGGGGGAGCGGTTTGACATTACAGGAAAAACTCGTTTTTTTAATAAAGTTTAAGTTGTTTTTTTTTAAATCTGCGTCGATGACGTCATCGTATACCACAGTCAGCGACGCCAGGTAAGCAAAATGTTGAATTTGTAAGTCATTTTTGTACCTTATAACACAATGTCCGCTCACAAAGCTGCTGCTGGCAGTTTTAAGAGTAAATGGCAGCATGTCTGTGGAACAGTGAGTGATGTAAGACATTTATAAATACATTTTTAACCTATGTTGACACTGAAAATGTGCTGCATGCTAGCTAATTAGCCGCTGCTAGCTAATCGCGTTCAACGTTGTTTTGAACGTATTATTTATAATCCTCCGTGGTACAGTCACAGAGAAATGTATACTCATGTTTGTTGTTGCTACTTTGTAAAGTCTAGTAGGTTCTAATAATGATCAGTCCCATACTGTGTTTTATATCTAAATATTTCTAAAATGCTACATCCACCAAGCCTGTTTGACTACAGAGTCCTGTTTTATCTTGTGTTATCTGTATTTTTGGTTTTGTTTTCTGTCTGGTTTAAGGAGTCATTTGTTTTCTGTTGCTTTCAACCTGATTTATGCTGTTTTGATTAAAGTGATCTGGTGTTCACCGTAAGGCGCTTTTAAATACAATTAATTATTATTATTATTAATATATGTATATATTTATGTGTGTGTTGGCCTAAAATCACTTATGAATTCAGAGTTTTTGTGGATTGATCTCTACCTTTGTCTCAAATCCATTTCAGAGCCATTGTCAGTCTTACAATAAAGAGAAGAGCTTTGAATAACATCATGGCAGTGAGAAGACTTGAAGAGGAAAAGAAGATCCTTCTTAGAGAAAGGGCCATCACTGGAAAACGTTCAGGCCACGATGATCCCCTGCCTGTATTCCAGTAAGCCAGATAAAAGTACATATTTAAGTAATAGTAAAACCTGTAAATCAGACTAACTGTTTTTTATTTTCAACTTTGAAGATTGGTCATCTCCCTGACAGAGGAACGGCAGGATAAAACACACCAAGCTGCAGGAGAGACGCTGTTATCTGCAGGGTTCATCAGGAGCAGAGAACATCAGCTTAGACCTGCTTCAGAGGATGAGCTCTACAGTGACTGACATGTCTGATGAAAGTAAGTAATCATCATTTGTAAAATGTTTTTCTTCTTCAATCTTCTATTCAGTTTAAAGCTGCACTCAGTAGTTTGGTAAACAGTGTAGCTTAAAACTTTTTTTATGCCTCTTAACAACGTTCTACATAGTATAACTTTAAATATATTGTGGCAATAACAAAAACGAAAATAAGGTGGTTCCCTCGCAGTTCTCTAAAAACCTCAGCCAATAATACGTTTCGGGCCGAAAGCAACTATTGGACAAAACGGCTGTCTGTCTCGCTGAAGCGCCTCACTTCCTCACTGCTTGGCTCCTCCATTAATGCTGCTGGAGCATTTTAAAGCAGAACATCCCGAAAGTGAGAGAAGGACAGAAACTAGGGATGCACCGATTGCAGTTTTCTGGCCGATCACCGATCTTTAGACAACCTTTCCTGCCGATCTCGATTTTTTTTGCCGATCCTGTATTTTTCATAACTAGAAGCCAATTACTTTAATGTTTCCATTTTTATTGAGTAAATTGAATGAATACTCACAAAACATGAGGTAGTGTCCTCTCATATAAAAATTATATATATATCTATAAATATAAAATATAAACAATTAATTAATAAAGCCAATAAAAAAAGGTGCCTCTTAAAAATAAAACAAGAGATGTGAACCATTACCAAAGCCCTTTTCTCAGGTCCTCCTTTAATTAATAGTACTTTCTGCCTGTAATTTTATAAAAACACTTGTTAAATCTACTCTAATAAACATTTCCAGCATTAACTCTGTGCATTGTGTAAATAACTTCAACATAGTGTCTCTATACTGACTAACTGTCATGGTTTTGTTGATTCGTTTGACCCACATGCAATTGAACACTCTCAGGAGACTTGGTAAATTTGAACAACTTTATTTGAGGGGGGTGACCAGGAATCCAGGAACTGGAGGCAAGAGCAGAAGGTGGTTCTGGAAGGAGGAGGACAGGTGAGTGAAGGAAATCTGGTAATCAATCCTTGAATAGACTTTTGCTTACTGATAGATGAATGAGCAGAGCTTTGGATATTGATGGTTCCAGAGACAGGTTACCGGTGGAGGGCGGAGCAGGTTACACACAGTGAAGGTTTGACTGGTGGGTTGATGAGACAGCTTGGGGAATGGTGAGGTTTGCAGAGGAGCAGGATCCAGCACAGCAGAGATCCAAGGGTCCAGAACAGGCAGAGAACTGTGAGGTTTCCACTTGGTACAACACTCTGGCA
>SSNR01000059.1:1404249-1426964 GCA_006937965.1 Callopanchax toddi | reverse complement strand
GTGTGTGTGTGTGTTGGGGGGGGGGGTCAGAGTAAGATGTGGGGCGTCTCAGGGTCGGGTGAGCTGGGTGTAGACCGGCGCCGGCTCCCAGTGCTGTGGGCTGCTCTGAGGGATGGACGGCACCCCCGTGTTGTCGGTGATGGGCGTGTACATGGGCCTCTGGCTCGGGCTGCTCATGTAGCTGAAAGTCGAGTACAGCCCTGAGCCCTGCCCCGCCCCCGCGTGGCTGTAGTAGCCCCCACCCTGGTGCTCAGTGTAGTCGTACTGCTGCGCACGGGAGATGGCCGGGTAGGAGGGCGTGGAGGAGGAGGGGCTGTAGTGCTGCAGGTTGAAGGGGCTGAAGGCCACGTGCTGCGGGGAGCCCTGCTGTTCGCTGTAGTGGCTCGGGCTCAGCTGCTCCATCTTGATCTGGGTCCTGTGCTGGGCCTGAGCCCCCTCTGAGCCCCCAACTCCACTCCCCAGGGTGGTCAGGGTGTGCTGCTGCTGCTGTCCCTGCTGGTTCTGGCTCTTAGCCAGCCAGGCTGCACCCCCTCCCGCCTGTGGACTGAGCGGGGCGCCGCTGATGCTGTAGCTGCCCGTGTAGCTGACTGGGGCGGTGGCGCCGGCTGATCCGGCATGGCCGTTGGGCGGGAGGTACTGGTCAAACTCGTTGACGTCGAAGGTTTCGATGTGAGAGATGACGTCGCTGCTCAGCTCGCCAATGTCCACGTCGCGGAAGTCGATGTTGAGCTGGCGTCCAGTGGTGCCATCAGGCATCGAGCGGAGGCCGACCTCACGCTTCAGGTCCACCTTACTGGAGCTGTCAGTCTTTGGGGTGGTGGGAGGGGTGGGGGGTGAGCCTGGAAAGAAATACACAAAGCATTTTACATGATGTTTTAAAAGCAAACCAACAAAGATGTATTCACTTTTCAGAGCTCGTCTCCCACAACATACCAGATGAATGTTTCTGAATTTCATATTTTATACTTTAAACGTTAATTCAGAAACAAACTGTGGCCAAACTTAAAAATTGGAGGAAAAATCATTTTTCCTGTCATCATCAGGAGGAAAGACAAAGCTGATCAGGAGCTTCTCACCTGAGTGCTCTCCAGGAGAGTGGACCTCTCCCATGCTGGAGGCCGGGGAGTCCGCCTGCTGCAGCGCTTTGAAGATGGCGTTGGTGGAGATGTGCGTCTGCTCGCAGCCGTCCTCGGACTCGCTCTGGCCGTTCTTCACGGACTTCCTCCGCCTCGGCTGGTATTTGTAGTCCGGGTGGTCCTTCTTGTGCTGCACCCGGAGGCGCTCGGCCTCCTCCACGAACGGCCGCTTCTCCCCTTCGTTCAGAAGTCTGTGCGTAAACATGGAGTTTGTGCGTAAACATGGAGTTTGTGCGTAAACATGTAAGGTTTTCTGCTCAACACTCTTCTACTACTCATAGATTCTAACTTTGTAAAGCAAGAAGATGTCTAATCTGAGACATAAAGGTTTAAACTCCTGCAGTTCTCGGCTCAGATCAGCAGGGTTAGTTGGAGAGGCGTCAGAGTCCGTGCGTAAAGGCGCTTACCTCCAGAGTTTGCCCAGAGTTTTGCTGAGCTCCGCGTTATGGAGGTGCGGGTACTGATCCGCCAGCTTCCTCCGCGCCGCCTGAGCCCACACCATGAACGCGTTCATCGGTCTCTTCACGTGAGGCTTGTTCTTTGAAGATCCGTTAACGCGCACCGGCATGGGGACCAGGGTCCAGTCGTAGCCCTTCAGCACCTGGGACACGGCCTCGCGGATGCACGCGGGGAACTTGTCGTCCTCGTCCTTCTTGAAGTCGCCGTCCCCCCGGTGAAGACCGTTCTCCGACGGCCGGGTGTTCTCGGTGTCGGAGCCAGACCCGGACGGGCACGGGGAGCCCGCGGAGTCCTCGGACATGCTCGGACTCGGGGCGTCAGAGAGACACTTGTCTTGTTCCTCCGTCATCTTCAGGTAGGGGTCGAGGAGATTCATACGAGAAACGGAATGGTGCCAGATTACGCGTGAAATGAGAGCTGCGGGTTGGGGTCTGGAGAGGGACGCACGCGCCTCTGAACTGACTGGAAATGAGCCAGAATGGTTTCAGCTCAAAAACGGATCATCTGCTGCACCTGAGCCGCGTGCGTAAACCCGATTCGGAGCGTTGTTACGCACGAGACAGCCTCCCTGGATCGGGGTGTTTTCTGCACGCGGATCCGCGCACGCGAAGACAAAACAAAGCCAGCTGCTGAGAGGCTCCTCTCTGCAGAGTGGACTCACAGCTCCTCACAGGTCCGTCTCTTAAATCCTGCTCACGCTCGTGCGCATTGAAGTGCAGTCGGTTTGCACGCGGCCTTTATAAACCCCTCTGCGCTCGGAGGGGGGGAAGCCCACTTCTGATTGGCTGAAAAATGTGACGCAGGAAACAAGGAACCTGATCCAGTGTTTCCTCCTTTTTTGCTCTTGAACAAACGCGCGCGCGCACACACACACACACACACTTCCCTAATTAAAACAGTTTTTATGGGCTGTGTTTCGTTCTACTAGATTTTCCTGTTTCTTTCTTATAAATCCTGATTCGGACTCATTATATTTCACTAGTTTTATTTTATTTTTAGACTCAAATAAATGTGTTAATGTGTGTCAAAGGTTAAAAATGAAGTAAATAACTGCTTAAGGATGCGAGGTCAACATAAAAGTTTCTACATTTGAAAATGTATTTTCTACAATCTTTTTCTGGAATGAATCCATGCTCTCAGTTACAACATCTGGCCAGTAGGAGGAGACAGAGGTCAAGAAAACCCTGGAAATTTACCTGTTTCTCCTGCAGGGACAAGGAGGAGGGGGATGAAGAGTAGGAGGGGGAGGAGGGGGATGAAGAGTAGGAGGGGGATGAAGAGTAGGAGGGGGAGGAGGAGGGAGTTCCAGAGCAACAGTTGATGTCCAACATCAGCTTCTGATTTGTGTTGCTGCTCATCTCACTTCCAACCATCTCCTGATGAAGTCTGGATGCTGCTGAATTTGCTGACTGTTCTTCGTCTTTGCTCGAACCTTTTTTCTGCTCAAATGTTCCTCATATAAACTTAGGAGTTACAGATTTTTAACTTTTCCTTCCAGCATGACACACCGTCTCTATGTCCTCTTTTTATTTTGCCCAAGAACATTATGTTCACTTTTGTTGAAGCAAAAATCACTGAGAAGGTTTCTGACGAAATGCCCCAAAGTAGCAGAAGAATCTACAGGAGTTCACCATAAACCAGTTTAAACAGATGAGTTCTGAGCTGCTTTTTAACAGAGACACTGAGTCCTCTGGTCTCAGGTTCAGGGGGACAGAGGTCCAGAATCTGGGTCCACAGCAGCAGATCTCTGTCTCCTTTAGTCTTTATCCTGATACGCTGCACAACCAGTAGGCTCTGATCACTGGACCTCAGGGACCTGCTGGGGGTGAAGGATGTAGATCAGAAGTTACTAACAGGTGGACCGCGGTCCAGATCTGGACCCAGGGTTCTGGTTCTCAGACCATGGGAGGAGGGGGCGTGTCCAGGGAGACACCCAGCTTGCTCCCTCCCCTCACCGTGATCATCTGCTGTTCCTGTTGCAGCGTGTGCTCATACGGCCTTACAGCGTCTCAGTGGTCACCCCCTATTAAGACATCTGATTAATGAGACAAACTGATACGTAGAAAAAATGTCTCCCTACACTGTAATCCTCTGCAGAAACTTCCTTGCACTGTGCTTAAGGTCTGCAGTCATTAAGACTCATGTTAGTAAATCATTGACCCTAATTGTCTCTGATGAATATTAGGGACATCTCTGATACAGATACATTATGTGTTTTATTGTCATCGATGTTTTTATGAGCTGCCTTTCAAAAAGTTATATCTGGTTAGTTTTGTTTCACTGAACTGAAAAGCAGTGGAAAATATTAAGACTGAAAGACATTATACTATGTTTTTGTTCCAACACACCATTCCCAAAACTCAGACTTTAGATGTCTTTTGGTTTGAACTGGACAAGATGAAAACAGTGTCCTCCATCTATCCACTGCTGTTATCTAAAACCACGTCCTAGAGCCTGAGAGAGAAGCCTTTTATTCTTAGCTCCAGTTTCTGCTGCAAAAAATTCTATTTTGAACATTTTTCAAGATTGCAATTAAAGAAACTGGAATAAATGAGTTGTTTGCGACAGCTTGTAGCAAACGTTGTACCCAATTCACCGGAGAGGTTTTCCTCAATCTGCTTTTTAAAGAAAACTGAAAAAAGTCTGGCTCTTTGTAACAAAACATAAAGAAATGAGGTTTGGCTTTAGACCTTTATACACCGCTGTACATTAGTCAAAAGCATAAAACAAACTATAGAAGCCTGAAATTCAAGCAGCAGTTAGAAAAGTGTCCTTTACTTTCCACTGCTGACAGCTAGATTAATCATATGAATGATTCGGAGTTTGAAGTAAGCCTCACACGCACGCACACACACACACACTCCCTTTGTCCGTGCTGTGTAGCCGAACACTTTGGGCCCTGGTGTGGTCACCGACGGTAACCTGGCTGGACACGCCCCCTTTGATTGTTTATTATGCTTTGTGGAGATGTGGAAATGTAAATCTCAGTTCAGGCTAATGTGGACGACATGTGCTACCTGAAGTTGCTTTTAATAGCTAACAGATGTCAGGTAGGGCTAATTTCACTCTGTAGCTCCTGAGCCACACACACACACACACACACACACACACACACACACACACACACACACACACACACACGTCCCTGAATGGATGCATATCTCGTTTCTCCCTTCTCCCCTCGTGTTGGTTTACCAGACTCTCTCTGGATGTTTGAATGTTGCTTGTTTGCTGGAGCTACTGAGCGGCTCAGTAATTCTTTCTGTCCTCCACCAATTAGCCCTGCGGTTCCACAACACTAAGGCCTAACATGTCCAGCTCCTCCGTCCCTCAGATGGTTTATTTACATGAGGCGTGCTTATTTAAGATACTCAGTTTGAACACAAATACAAGGGAGCAGTTTAGCTCTGAGTTAACGGCTCGCTGGGGTCGCGTGCACGCCACCACCAAAGGCAGCCATGTTTGCTTGTGCAGCAGCTAGACTGAGTCCCAGAGCAGAGGAGTGGGAAACCTGTTGTGATATCAAGCAGCAGCCTACATCTCAAACAGATACAGAAGTTAGTAATAAAAATACAACTTAAATACTTGCAATTACTACATTATAGCTAAACGCCAGGTCCATCAATAACTAGCAGCAAGTATTCCCAGCGGTTATCCATGTTTATACTGAAAATGACAAACCCTTTTCTAAGCTGGGACCGGACCCCTTCTCCTCCTTCAGCCATCGGGTTAAAGAAATACACCGATAGCTGTCGGTAGCTAATGAATCTCTGGGTTTAGTTCAGATATTTTTCCCAATGCCGTAAAACAAGAGTGTATCCAATCACAGGATATGTTCATGTCAACATAAACGTCAGACCTTCTAACTGGCCTGGAAGTCTCAGACTCAAGAGCTGATTGGCTGTTCCCTTACAGCACATCAGCCTGCTCTGTTGACTCTGAAGGCCTCAGGCAGATTTCAGACTGCCTGACAACACAAGCTAGCTGAAATCTGATTGGATAAAACTCTACCTAAGTAGACTGGGAGCGACGTAACCAAGTGGATAGAATATGAGATGAAGAGAACAGTGCAGGGAGAATTATGTTATTTAAAAATATTTACTCAAATAAAAATACATTTACTTTTCTGAGTAAGTTTAGGCCAGCAGAGAGGGCCTTGTTGGTCCTGATGGACCACTGGTCCACAATAAGAAAAAAACATCTTTAAATGGTCTTTTAAAAAATAACTTTGGGGTCATAAGGTTTAAAATATGACATAATATAATAACAGTTATTATAAGGTTAATAATTAGAACTAAAGAATCAAAAAGTAAGTAAAACAAGATTTCAGTTATCATCCTTAAAAATCCTGATGATGTCAGCTGATCTGTAATCAGTTTAGTCATTTGTCAAGATTGAGTTTGCGATCAGGAAGGCCACAACCCGTCTGGCGTCGTCATTTTCAAGAAATGAAATGGGTCTCAGTTTGGTTTTACGGTAACTCCACGGTGCAGCCCAGCATTAGATCCATCAGGATCGGAAAATGTTGGCAATAATAAAACAATTATGCAGAACTTTCTATACAAAATAAAAGCCTGCACAGCTGTCACCTGCTGGAGTTCTGCAAGTTAGAAATAAAAGTGACAGCACATTCAAGCTCCACTCCCACAGTCATCTGGCCAAAAACCTAACCTAGCACCAACATATGGTTTACTTTGTGAACACACACCTCCTCCTCCACATTGGCATGGATGTCTGGACTGCATTTATTCAAATTCTGTTATTTATGAAACCACAAGATTCACTGAGATCTTTTGCAAACATATTGTGCCACTTATCCTGTAAGAGAAGAACAGCTAGCAGACTGAGTGATGCTGTTTAAAACCCGCTGCAGGATGAAAACCTGCTCCTGTTGGTTGTTTTGGGACAGGATGACCAGAGGCAGGGCGAGGCTTTGGGAAACTTCTCATCTTGACTTGGAGCTACAGCGTAAAAAATCTGAGCAAACAGTCAGAATCAACTGCTAAAGTCTGGACAGCTGTTAGCGGGGAGTCCAGCCGGACGTTTCTGAAGAGCAGGTCCAGGGTTAGGGTTGGATTAGGACATAATTCAGCTGAAGGAGGATGATTTCATGGGACTTTTACTTGTCAGACTAGTTTAAATAAATGTCTCATTGTTTTGGCAAAAGCCTACAGTAATATCCCTGAATATTGTCATTTCATGTCAATATTAAGTTACACATTTCTCAAGATGTCTAGACCCAAATGACTATTTGTCTTAGTGAAAACCTCTTATTGTGACAGGGTTAAAGGTGGATGTTGTCATTCTCTTTTTCAGCTTTGACTGTGACTTGGGGCTCATTCTTTAACGGAAAACAAATGAGTTGATGTGTCCAAAACATGGAAGGCACTATGTTATTTCTAAGAACTATTTATTAGTGGATCTTAATGACCTGGACAATCCCATTTGAGGCTTTTTTATAATGATGATGATTATGACCACAGCTCATAAAAACCCCAAATTCAAAGTCTCTGAAAATTAGAAAATGATATGAAATCAATAAAACAAGGATTTTAAATAGAGGCCTGTGGGACCTCTGTAGATTATAATCATATGTACTCAGTAATGGTTTCTGACCCTTTTACATCCATTACTGCCTCAAAGCAGCGTGGCATGGATGCGATCAGCCTGTGACTCTGCTGAGGTGTTCTGGAGGACCAGGATGCTTCAGTAGCAGCCTTCAGCTCTTCTGCATTGTTCGCTCTCATGTCTCTCATCTTTCTTTTGGCACTGACCCTTAGATTTTCTATGGGGTTCAGATCAGTCTGCTGGCCAATCAGAGCTCAGTAATCCATGGTCACTGAACCAGGTTTTGGTCCTTTTGGCAGTGTGAGCAGGAGCCAAGTCCTGCGTCTGTAGAAGGAAGCATGAAGTGCTCCAACATCTCCTGGTAGAGGCTGCGTTGACTTAGTAAAGGTAAGTGGACCAACAGATGACATGCAGTGTTGTTTTTGTTAACAAGGACGATAACGAAATTAATGCGTTAACGCACCTTTTTTCCAACATGTAAATGAGACGCAGACGACCTCTATGCGGCTCTTTGATGACTAAAAAGAGACGAGACGTCTGGGCGTATTCATCAGTGAGACGAGGCGAGACTAAAATGTTAGTGAGTGATGTGAAATGGTATTTGGATACACTGTGTTTGCTGTGACATGGAAACTTAAGTTCTACTCCCAAACAGCTTTTATTGTGGAGGGTGAGCTGTTTACATTCCGGGGTGACCTGTTGTGTGGTGGCTAGCTACGAAGCTAGCACGGGTAGCGTTACTGTGTGAGGGGGCACTCTCTCATCAAATGGATACTGAGTGAAAACTTCGTGACAGCTTATGTCAAACCTGATGAATGATTCCAAATATGTCCTGATTTAATCAACTAAACGGTGTCATTTGGTTTGTTTGTTTATTTTGGTGAGCTGAGGCGAGAAGATTGCAGCGCTGAGTTTTAAACTGAATAGCTCGTCCTGATGATGAGTGATTTTATTCATTAAACAGCGACATGTCTTTGTTGTCGTTGTGGCCGAAAGTTAGAGCTGCACTTCTATTGATTGAATGCTTTGATTCTGTAGTTTAGCCTTTTTGGGGGTTTTTCGTTACTTTTCCTGTCTGCCAAAGTGGCCTACGGGAGTTTTGTGAGTGGTCTGAAATTTGCCTGATTGTTTGTTTTGAGGGCTGCATGGTGGCGCAGTTGGTTAGCACTGTTGCGTCGCAGCAAGGGGGTTGCGGGTTCGCGTCCCGGCTCTGCAGCCTCTCTGCGTGGAGTTTGCATGTTCTCCCAGTGCATACGTGGGTTCTCTCCATGTACTCTGGATTCCTCCCACAGACCAAAAACGTGACTGTCAGGCTAATTGGTTTAGTAAATTGTCCCTAAGTGTGAGTGGGTGTGTGACTGGTTGTTTGTCTCACTCGTCTCTGTGCGGCCCTGTGATGGACTGGTGACCCGTCCAGGGTGTCCCCCGCCTCTCGCCCCTTGACTGCTGGAGATAAGCGGTTAAAAGAAGATGGATGGATGTTTGTTTTGAATTGTAACATTAATTATCTGACTGGTTTAATTATAGATGTATTTATATGTTTGTGGAGTCAGTAGAAAGATGTACAAACTTAATTGTGAATAATAGGTTCAGTTTTTGACCTTGTTCAGGTCAGGTTGATTCTGATGTAAGACATTAACTCTCCTGGAACAGGGCCTACTGTGGGTCAGATGAACTGAAACTCTTACAACTTCTGTTGTGACCACATTGTGTTTGTTTTCTATTGTTATTTGTATCTGATTATATTTATACTATTATACATATGTTAATATATTATACCTCTCATATTGCGTTTACACACTCTGTGTTTAGTGTGCAGCACAGAATGGGAGTTCACAGATTTTAAACTAAATAAACAGCATGCAGGATGTTTGGACAGACAGCAGGTGATTCTAACTGAAACAGGGGGCCGGGTGCTGGGGCATCTGCCGTCTCGCCCCCGGTGGCTGCTGGGCGGGGTCTAGGCCCTGTGGCTCTATCAGGCCTCAGCTGGGGTCAGGTCGCCCTCGAGCATTGGGTCTCTGGGTCAGGGGTGGATCTGCCTGGATGTGGCCTGCTACTGGTGGTGCCTGTGAGCTGTGGCCGCAGCCCCCTGGGGCTCTGGCGCGGCGGCTGCTGGGTGGCCCTTACGGGGTGAGCCTCTGCGCCCCTCCCGGTGTTGCGGCTGCCCCAGCGGTGGTTTTCTTGGGATTCCCGTGATCTGGGGGGCCTCCGGGCGTCTGGGGCTTGGATCTCCTCCGTGTCTTCCATGGTTCTTGGGGGGCGGGTCTGTGGTCTGTCTAACCCTATCCGAACTTATTATTGAACAATACTATGGAACAACCTTATAGACACAAGCGCACATACATGTACATACACACAGGTTCTACAAAGTGTTCACACAAGCTCAGGTGTTCCCTAACGCATTGACTTGGGCTGTGGTTGGCACTAAACACACCTTGAATTAATCTTTACTGTGTTCATTTTAAAAAACGCTGTAATTGTTGTACAGTCATATGCTGTGTATTACTGTTGTATCTAGGCCCTCTGGTTTTGTTTGTTTGTTTGTTCTCTCTCTTTGCAGGTCCAGAACCAGAATCTTTGTACCTCTTGTTCTCTTTTCTTTCTCTGTTCACTTTCTCCCCACCCCTCTTTCTGTACCCTTCCCTTCTTTTCCATCTCCGTGTCCGTTGGGATTCAAATCAAACCAAAAAACAATTCAAATAAAGATTATTATTAATATTTTTACAATATAAGTCAGAAGGAGCATTATAGCAATGGCTGTAACATCTCACCTGGAACAGCAACACTGTCGGGCTTGTTCTGGTTCTCAGACATCTATTCTGTTTGCTCTACAGCCGGACAGGACACGGGGTAAAAAAAACCATAACCGCTATAAGCACTCATTATCGATTCAGGCTGTAAATGAATGAGGGAGTGAGATGAAGCGGATTATTTTAAGTGGAACAAAGGTTCTTAGCGGTTTCTATTGATTTGATTTGATTTATTTAGGTATGAATGTTTTTATCTTCTCTGGTTGTTTTTTAATATTCATGTGGGGTTTGTGATGTATGGATGGATGGTGTGGGCTTGTGCAGCGTAATCCCTTCTGTCTAAAGCAAATTTCTCCCAAGTGAGACAAATAAAGACACTTTGACTTTCCTTTTAGAAACTGTACTTTTGTAATATAGAGAAATAAAAAGCAGAACAGATCAAAGCTCTCCCTCTGTCCGCTGTCTGTCAGTTAGGTGTGATGTGCCGTACTGGGAAGTGATTCATTGCCGGTCTGAGTCAGCATGTGTCCATTCCACTCTGCTGTGATGGTCTAAGCTCCGGGTGTCTGTTGACCGAATGTCATCCTGCCCTCAGAGTTGTTTAAACAACACTTAGGAAAGATCCAAAGATCACTTCCAGAGAAGGAGCGCTCTCTCCGCCATCCATCATTGACCCAACTACCTGCCAGATTTCTTTTTCCGCCCCTAAATTCAATTTTCTACTCTTTTATTTTCTTTGCCACCATGTGGCATTTGCCAGACAAAAACCTGGCTTGAATATCCCCCAAGGTACTTCTATCCTGATTGAGTCAACACTTTCCTCCAGCAGAGACCCGATCACTTCATGCCTCTGGACACATCTCCCAACAACCTGCGTGGTTGCTGATTAAAATATGTGCACCGACTGCTCAAACCAGGACGAACGAAGGGTTGGAAGAAAGAACAGAAACACTATCTGCTCGAGCTGAGCCGAAAAAGCCGCAGAGGAGTACCGTTTCCCTCCGAAGATATGGCTTGTGCAAACAGCCCTCGCTTTAACAAAAACAATGGTCTGAACCAGCCAGGCCAAGCTAACTAATGACAGATCCACACCTTAATGCTGAGCAGTTGTTTGGGTTTAGTCAGCGGAGGGCTGTGTGTCGGATCAGGAGGTGGTTTTAGAGGGGAAGAGAACAGCAGTTGTCAGCGTGTGGCTCGTGCCGCTGGAAAACTCCCTCCTTCCCTCCCTGGATGGAGCAGCACCCAGAGAGAAGCTCTGACGCAGCGAAACACAACTCTGAGCGGCGCAGGAGGTCCGACTGTAACGCGGCTCATTTTCACAGCTTATTGAACGGCAGCAGGCGGGTTAGAGGCAGATGGCTGAGGTCAGTCTGCTGTTAGAAACAAGGCTGGAGTTAGTCGGGTTTCACTGTGGGGTTATGTATGTGCTTATTAAAATGATTTAGTATAAATGTAGACCAGTGTTGGAAGCTAGATTTCTTGTCTAATTTAGGACCAGTTCAAGTTGTGTTGATCATCAAGGTTCCTTAAAATAATTTACATATCAAATGGTTTTCTCTAAGTGTGACAAAAAAATTAACAAATTCATTTAATTTTGGGCAAAAAACCATTCCCTCATAAATATTATTAATCAGTATTAATAACAGCATCAAGTCATTACCATGAAAACCTTTAAAAAAATACAAGTATGAGGAACTTGCCTTATGAAACAAGTTCATGACACACATAAAGTTTGATGAATAAGAACGGCATCTCATTTAGATCTATGATGACGTTTTGTCCTGATCACTTCTTGTCATCTGTCTGATTACCTTTTTTCATTAAACCTAATGATTTTCCTCCAAATTGAACTCTGGTCCTCTACGTAGAGCCAGTTATCCTCCATGTTTGAGATGTTTCTGTGATTCAGCACATCTGATTCATGTAGTTGATTGATCTCCTCACTTTGTCTTCAAGTTCCACAGAAACCTTTCAGTCTCCTAGTTCTGATCAGGAGTGTTTAAGCTGTTAAACATCTCAAACAGATTGGTGACCCTGAAGCACCAGGATCCCCCACCTCTGAACTGAAGTCTGACATCTGAAGTCTGATGATGTTTTCCTGAAACCAGAGGATGTCCTAACCTGGACACCGTAATCATGCTCCGACACCCGGGGGTGGGGGGTGTCGGAGGTGGGGGGACCTCTACACCTAGTGACGCCAAGCTGCACACAATAAATGATCCCTACAACACATATGATATTCAGGAGATTTGTGCGGTTTTTAGCATTACACTCACTTTAGACTAGATGTTCAGTGCTTTGGGACTTCACTGCTGTTTCTCAGAACAGACCTAGAATATATAAAGCAGAAGTAACGTTTCCACAGAAACACTCGTCTAAAGGCTGCAACAGGTTCATATAAGCAAATCACTCAATATGAAATGCAATCTTTAGTGGGAAAAAGATGAAATCTGTTTTCATTTTTAGACCAGGGCCTCTTTACTCCCGACATCCCTCCAGATTCAGGTCCTTCAGAAAACATTGCATTCTTCCTGCAGACGCCCCGATGGGAAACACAGAGATGTTCGTTTAATGAAACAGTGATGATGTCTCAGCTCAGACCTCCATCCTGCTTTAACCACAGCCATCCGGATTATCAGACCACTTTTGACGAGAGGAAGACATCAGAGAGCTTAAAACAATACTAAGTGTTATTTTACTTTTTAAGCTGGAACATCAAAATTGATCTCATTGATTGTTGAGTAAGAAACTTGACCAGTTTCATATTTGACAGCACTCTGCTCCCCTCTACTGGCCAGATACCGCACTAAACCGTCTGGAGGAACGGGCCGGTCTTAAAGATGATGTAACTTTCTTCTTTACGGCCGAAGTAACCAGGTCTAGCGACGCTAGGGGGAGGAAGGATAGTCTCAGTGAGAGTGTCACGGTTTAACCAGTCAAATTATTAACCACGTTGTGAAATATTGTAGAAAATAATGTTCTGAAAGACTTCCTCAACACCACCTCACAGATAAATAAATAGATAAATTAGGGCTGTCAATCGATTAATTTTTTTTAATCGCGATTAATCGCATGAGTGTCCATAGTTAACTCGTGATTAATCGCAATTAATCGCAAATTTTTAAGATGCTCTCAACTGACCTAAATTTCTTTTTTCTTATTTCAAATGTTCTTTTAATTTAAATACAGGCTGTTTATCAGTTACTTCACTTGCTAAGATGTGATAAGAAATCACATGTATCATCCATTCTGACTCTGACAGGTTGAATCAGCCTTGATATCAAATGATTTCTCTCCTATAGAATGAATTCTACTCATCACATCACACTATAGAACCTTTAAATCATCCTATTAAACCCCAAAATGTCTAAAGCTGGACTTTTTCTGACAGACTCTTAGTGTCATTTGCAAAACCTAATGCTTTTCAGAATGCTCAACAAATGTTCTTAATCTCAATTAAATTTACCTGGTTAAATAAATTAATATAAAACAAGGGTTTCAATATTAATATCATTTATTTTTGTATGTAGTTGACCATATTCTAACATTGCAATATCCTTTGTTACAACTTTAAACTTTAGTTTTATGAAATTGGTTGTTAGTTCTTTTTAGGTCTCTCTTTTCTGCTCTCCTCTGTGATGCGCGCGGGCCGGCGAGGGAGAAGGAAGGGGGTCAGGTCTACAGCGCTGACAGACTCTGACACACAGAGAGGAGAGGGTGTCTTTGACTCAGCTTTGCTGCGTTTTAGCAGCTTTTAACAATGTGGACGCTAAAAAGCCATGACGAATTGTTTATTTATTAGAAACGTCCTGATCGTCGGTATGATCACGGAGCGGGTCAGGTGTAGCGGCGAGAAGACCAGGAGATCTCCCGGTTGCCAGTCCGTCACTGGCGATGCTGTTGAAAGTTTACTGGATGTAGGACTGTGGCGTCTCCGCTGAAAACTTTCTAGTTTATCCGACGGGGAGGAGGGCTCTCTGCATCAGCTGCATGCGTCGCTAGACCTGTGTGTTCATATGTCCGCTAATCAAAACTACGGAAGCCTGCGCGTTAAAAAAATAACGCCATTATAGGGGGTTTTGCATTAATGCGTTAATAATGCGCTAATTTTGACAGCCCTAATATAAATAAATCTGATCTAGACCACTCTCCACGCACTCCCCTCTGGCTGCCTCCGGCTCACAGACTCCCAGCGGCAGCTTGGCTAACACGCAGACCTCGAGGCTGCGCCAGGCGTCATCCTGCAGCTACGCCTGGGTTAATCTCTCCTACACCGACCTGATAATCAAAGCCTTCCTCAACACCACCTCACAGGTAAATAAATAAATAAATCTGAAGAACCGATGACACGCGACCCACACAAATACATGTCCGACACACGAGCTATTGCCCGCTAATCAGAACCAAGGTCCAGTCGAATTTGGGTTGATTCATTATTTAGATGTACTGATTCAAGGCAGATTCATTCTCCACCAGAAGCAAGAACCAGGTTCTTCCTGGGGGGTCTGCGCGGGCCGCGAGGTTTTGCGCCAGCCGAACGAGACCCGCACCGCTCGTCAGGTTCACTATGACCCAGTGGTGGTCTGGGAGGTTTTGCGCCAGCAGATTGAGACCGAAAGCCCATCAAGTCCGTGCTGGTTCACTAGAGACCCGGAGGTTTTGCTCAAGTCCACCCGGCAGACCCAAAAGTCTCGTCAGGTCCGCTGGATGATGGATGGTTTTATTCTGCTCACACACCTGAAACGCACACCTGTATGACTCATCACTGAGAGTTTGGCAGCTGAATTCTAGTGGAATTGCATTTATGCTCCGGCAGCTGAGAGAGAGAGAGAGAGAGAGAGAGAGAGAGAGAGAGAGAGAGGGACTGTTTATGAACTTATAATATTTATACATTCAAAAAAATGTTAAACCAACAACTTGTCTGATGAGATTATTAGCTGAAAAGCTGTGGCAGACTGGGGGGGGTTCTTTTTGTTCAGGTGTGAGATGATTTACGACAGTTGAAATGAAACTTCTAACCGTAGCCTCCTACTGCCTCCTACTGGTTAAAAGTCACTTAGTATTGCTTTAATGACTTGAAAACAGTATAAAACTAAAATGAAGCTGCTGACAGAAAACAGAGTTAACAGCAGGTAGAATCTTTTCAGGTGGTGTTTAGCTCAGTTGGTAGAGTGGCCAGTCTGGCAACCAGAGGGTCGCCGGTTCAATCCCCAGTGCCGGCTGGGTTAGATTGTCATTCCTTGGGCAAGACACTTCACCCACCTTGCCTGTGTGTGAATGTTGGTGGTCAGAAGGGCCGATGGCGCAGAATGGCAGCCTCTCTTCTGTCAGACAGTCCCAGGGCAGCTGAGACTACAGACGTCCGTCGTAGTCTACCACCACCAGAGTGAGAATGAGCAAGTGAATGAATAATGCAACTCTGTAAAGTGTCTTTGAGTGTCCTAAAAAGCGCTATATAAAACTGATGTATTATGATTATTTTGACACTCACAGCTTCCTTTTTTCATTGTTTCTCGTTGTGTTTGTATTGAAAATCTTTTTTTTTTTTTGTCATTCAGCTTTTGAGTTGCAGCACAAACATAGAACTTGTGTTTGGAATAAAAAAACTCTTAATGAATGTTTGAAAAAAGAAACACAAACACATTTAACTTTGACCCTTGAACTCTGATTGTTGTTTCTTCATATGTCATTGTCCATGTAATGTGGAGCCTGGTCCCAGAACAACCAAAGTGAGAGCTGTTGTTGATACTAATAGCCCTGACAGATTAGCATCTGCTCTACTCGACTCGGTCCGGTCAAACCTTTCAGACACGGCCCACATGTCCGGTTTCGGAGCTGAGCCCATACTTTTTCTCAGCCCTGCTCCTCCATGGTCTGAGCAGGACCACACAGCCAGGCTACACGCCCACTGCGGACTGATTGGTTGGCTGAAGTCTCACGCTTACCTACAGTGCAAGTCTCTGATTGGCCTGGTGGTTGTCTGCGTCGTCTGACCCGCTGCTGCTGTAGAATGCCTTCCTGCATCATGTGACTCATTCTTTCATGCCGTTCACGGAGCTGGTTCCCCATGAGCACCGGCCACAACTGGAGTATAATAATTATAATCTCCACGAGGTGATCCATTGTTTTCGCCGTCTGTGTGATCCAGTAGTCTGTTCACAACTGCTTTGCTTGCCAAGGACTGCCGTTCATGTGTGACATCACGGATTTCCCCTTACCACTTTTTCACGGCACTTTTACGATGTAGCCACCCATCTGCTCGCTCGCTTCTGCATTCCTGAGAAGTCAGTCAAGAATCAACCCCGACCATGCAGGGGTGAGCTGATAGCATCAAACCGAGCAGAGCGGTGATCTGTAAGCGCCATAAGTCATGTCCATGGTGACGGTTGGACTCTACTGAGGCTGCTCCTTGTCTCTGATCCTGTTTATTGTCTTCATGAATAGGATTGCTTGGTCAAGTCAAGGAAAAGAAAGTGTCTGGTTTGAGAACCCCGGGGTCTTACAGTAGGTGGAGGAGATGGATGGATGAGACCTTGGTTCTCAAACAAACAGTTGAAATGCTCCCTTCAGGTTGGGAGTCTTTGCCTCAGGTAGAGGAGTTTAGGTATCTTGGTGAAGGTAGGATGGCACAAGAGATGGACCCAATGGTGCAGATTTGCTGTTGACATTGGTGGAGACCAGGGCAGGACTGGGACTAAAACACGGCCCCATCACCTTTGGTCATGCAGCCCGCTTGTCCCATCCAAACTGCACATCGGCACCCTAGACTCGCCCCATTCCCCTGAACCTCGACAAGAGGATGAGGCGCTCGATGTCAATTTTAATTAGGAGGGGGTCAAATTGTTGGTGGGGTCTGGTCGTTGTTTGCTAGGTGTTAGTGGAGATGCGTCACCTCCATTCATGCTAGATCTACACTCTTGGATGAACCAATGGATCGAGGTTTTTTCCACAGCCTTGAAAGGTGTTGGTCCAGTCTGTTGTGGTGAAGAAGGAGTTCAGCTTAAGGGTAAAGCTGTTAAGTAACTGGTGCATTCATGATGTAACCCTCACCGATGCCCATAAGATTTGGGTCACAACCTTAAAAGCAGGATCAAGTGGCTGAAATGAGGTTCCTTCATGGTCAGATGGAGGTAAAGTGAGGAGCTCCAGGTTTGAGGTAGAGCCACATCAGAAGGAGTCCGTGGACTTGGTTTTGGTAATGAATAAGGATGCCCCCTGGTTGTCTTTCTTTGGAGTTTTTTTTTCAGACCTGTCCTTCTTGGAGAAGACCCCAGGGCAGACCCAGGCCTCCATGGAGTGATTATAAACTTTACAGCCTGGGACCGCTGTGAGATTCCTCAGGAGGAGATAGAGGATAAGAAGTCTGGGCTTCCCTCATGTTTTATATGACCCAACCTTAAATAGGTGATGGACTACTGGTGAAGGATTTAAAGGTTTTGGTAGATTTCTAACCCTGACTCATTGGATCTGGGACTCTTTGATACACACTTAGCCTTTTCATATACCATTGATTTTTCACAGACATGAGGTTCTTTGACACTTTTTTGAAGAATACATGCGGACTGAGGTCAGTGTAGGAACTTTAGGATCTGTGTGCTGAGAGAGTAATCTCTGCTCCAAGGGCAGAGGACAGTGTTTGCGAAAACACGCCGGACCGTCGGACATTACCGACGTAAATTAAAATTGTCCGACGTAAAACTGAAGCACGCCGGACACTTTGACCGGCATGCGTGCTTCTCCAGCTCTCTCTCTCTCTCACCTCACTTGCTCACTCTCTCTCTCTCTCCTGTCGTTCTTGCGCGCGCCTCTCGCTCGGGCACCTACTTTCCTCACCTCTCATTCACGCGCCTTCGCTCACGTGTCGATGAGAAATGTCAAAGTATTCCTGCAGACTTCGTTTCCTCTGATTATTTAGGTAATCTGGGGTGATTTATTTTGCTCTGGAGCTTCTAGGTGGACGACGTAGACTCTCTGACGTTACAGCGTTCAGGTTCAGACGTGAGATCTGCGTCGGCCTCTCTTCTCTAATATTAGCTTCCTAAACGAACTGTAACCACCACGGTTTAGTTTTTATTTAGTTCGTTCTTCCTTGTCCATCATTATTTAATGATCTAAACACAGCTCCGTCGGACAATGTTAAAAAACATCGGGTCCGACGACTGTCCGACGTGTTTCTATGGTGATGAGGCAGAGAACAGCTGATCTGAACGTGCAGCTGATCAGGCCCCCAAACAAAGCCCATATGATCTAGTAACTCTGTTAACTGGTTACTTTAGGATGAGAAACCAAACTACATGAGAATGAAGTATTAAGAATGAAGGAGTGAGAACAGGAGGATAATCTGTGAACTCCATTCTCCTGTTATGGTAACAATATATAATATTAATAATAATAATAGTTTAGAATAGAAATCCTTAATTATCCCTCAGTGTGGAAATTCAGGTGCACAGCTGCAAAGTTACAGGCAAATCAAAACATAAAGATTCACATAAATATAAATAAAAAATCTGAATAACTACCTGACTGTAAAGTAATTTAGAGCCTAAACAATAATAACAGCATAATAAAATACTGCTCAATCATTAAAATGCCATACAGATCCTGATTCACAGAAATGTGAAACTGAACCGGATTCCTGAGTGAAACTAGACCAGCAGCATCCTGGGTCTTTAGAGCCAGACTCACTCAGTATTATGGCGGTCTGATGTCGCTCTAGGAGTTGTGTTTATTACCTCTTGTTGTGTCTTTTTAGTGTCTTTTAAACTGCTTACAGTTCTTTTCATTGACTTTTAGGCGAATCATTTAAGATATTTTTGCCTGTTGTTCTTATCTTTGAATTGTTCTGTTTTATTATTGTATTTACCGTCTGTATTTGACTTTGTTCAGCGCTTTGGACTGCTTTGATTGGTGGTGGGAAGTTGCTATATTAATCAATAAATAAATGAATGATTATTGTTTTTAAAGGACTAAGTGGGAAAAAATGACCATATTCTGATCTAGTGTCTCATAGAGGTCACTATAATAACCACTATATTAAATAGATACAGATCTGCAGCACGTGAGGACATTGTCCTACGTGAGTCAAAAATGTCCTGCCTGAGATGGTCCCACGTCTGCCAGTTTGGCAGGCGTGGCTCAAAAGTTTTCGCGAACACTGGCAGAGGAGCCGGTTTTCATTATGTGTAGAAAATAACATTCATTTTCATGATTTGCCTTATGACTGCAAGTTGCAGCTGGAAAACTATTTATTGTTTCTTTAAACACAGTCTGTTGTATATCAGAGAGAAAGTTACTTTGTCTTCCACTAAACGTTTTCTCGCTTTTTAAGATGATAAAGACTTTGATATCTGACACACTAATGTAAACAGTTTTATCAATGGTGATTCTTTAAAAAATAAAAATACACATTATTCAGATACTTAGTTTTTGTGCCTAAAGGTGGAATAAACCAAAGTAGCTGAGGTACCATGTTTGATTCCTTACATCTGGACTCTTGACCTCATGAGCTTCCTCACTGTCTTTCTCCAGCATACTGATCATCTAATGCCTAACTAAGCTCCTCTGAGCAGAGTTTATCTCTGTGTGATTGTATCCATGAGCTGGAACCTTCACCCAAATGAGACTCAGATGGAAGTCAGGGATCCTCTGTCAGGAGTTGCTCTTTACCTCCGCTTTACCTTTTAAACCAGCAACTGGCCTGTGAGGTTTGATTTGAACTTTTAAATTAAAAGTGAGATCTAGATTGGTCTATTTACAGTAGATGATCACTGATCACTGTAAGAAATAGTAACCCAACTGAGAGGAGGCCATTTCAATTTGCCCAGTTTCATTCGACATAATGAAGTTGCTGTAAAAGGGGTTTATGTTGATCATGAGTAATCATTTAATAATAGCTTAAAGAAGAAAGTAAGATGTGGTCTAAAATGCCTGATCCATACCTGGACGGGAGCCCAGTCCAATCTGTTTAGGCTCAATGATCAATCAAAGCTAGATTTCCTCCAGATCTTCCCTTAGCATCAGCTCTCTGGATCCAGTAATATCAGTGACTTGTCCTTCCTGGACTGTGCCAGTGTTACACATGATGCATGTAGGAACAGGTTCTGAAAGAAGCAGCTATTTCACTCATTTATATGATTTGATGCTAAGTCTGGCTGGTTTAAACACATCAAAATAATATTTTATTGCTTGAATATTGGTATATTTTGTGGTATGAAACAAAAGGTTAAAATGTGTTTTTTATTCAACATGACTGTAACACATTTTTTCATGGTGAAGAACATAAAAACTTTGTTTTCAGTGATGCTGTGATTTCTCATTTGACACAATCTATTTTCTATCCTGTTTTTCAAACTGCCATGGAAAACACCTCCCAAAAAGCTAAATTAAATGTCTAAAAATAGCTTTTTCTTTTGTATTTTATTCCATACGTCATTGATTTCTACCAGTTACATTAGTAAAAAAAAAGATGCAGGTAAACATACTTTAAATAATCATTTCATTCAAAGAAAATTAATGGTTCCTTATGACAAACATTTATTGATTTATCTCTTTTTATGATGTCCCACAATGACAAGTAGAATATATGAACATAATTTAAAAAAAACCCCACCATGCATCATTTTATCTGCTAGTGGTGAACTTGGTTGCATTTTTTTTCCTTTGCAAGTTCCTGTATGATGCAGGTACTTGCAAGTAAGTATTTCCTATACAAAAAAAAAAAAAGAAAACATTTGACTGAACATTGAGGTCAAATAACATTTTTCACACATATTTTCAACAGTTTAAACTTTAAACATGTTCTGTTCTCAGCCTTCCTAATGGGATGAACTCAACAGGTTATTTCTTCGCCTCAGTAGATCATCAACATGTTCAATCCTTCACCATCAAACATCATTATATCGCCAGCCTATCAGAACATCCGGATGGCTTTTGTAGCACCATTAAATATGCTATAAAACTCCAAACTTTGACCCCTGTTGACATCACAATAACCCATCTTTTTCCCAATAACTTGGAATAAAATGACTTTTTTATTATGTTTAAACCCAAAGACTGGTTTCAAACTGTAATCTCTTGTTTACAGAACAGTCTCTACACAGTGTCCTATCTTCAGGGTCATTCAAACATTCTCTCAAAGTGTTATAATATGTGTTTCCCTTGTTTCAGGATTATTTTATATAAACCTTAAATCATCTGGTTTTCTACATTTCTACCTTGCTAAGGTTAAAAATCAATATTATTTCATATTTATTCATTCAGGAAATATGGTTTAAAGATCTGATTCATGTGACTTGTTAGAACCTCTCTGATAGGTCCACCTCACCACTCAGTTCCATCTTAATCTTTCCACTTCCTGACACACGTCAGTTCTCGTTCAGCCAGTGATGAGAAGAGACGCTCACCGTTTTTCTCCGCTACACGGTGTTGCCTCAAGGTTGCCGGCCTACCCTTGTTCAGGTCTCAGCCCTGTTTAAGGCCGATGTTTACTTCTCTTCCCTGACGTCAGACACCACCTGTCTGCTTCTCCTCACCCAAAATGGGGAAGAAAACTCCAGCTGGCGCTGCCGATCAGAAATGGAGCTACTAATCCGCATCCAAGGACGATCTCCGTGGCCCATGGCGGTCCCCGACCTCCACAGGCGTCCGACCCAGACCGAGGGGGAACCTTCCACCTCCACGCCGTCCCATCTGACTCTCCGACGGGTTCGATCCAGGAGCGGCTACAGTAAGAGCTCCATAATCTGGTAAATGAAGGCCTCTGTTGATAAGCTCTACACTCCACGTAACTTATCCTTCAACACCTCCTCCATTCTAACTAAACTAAATTAAGTTAAATGCCCCTAGCCTAAACATCACAGGCTCAGATCGTTAAAACTTTATTTTAAAGATTCAAACTTTAGAACACAATAACACCGTGTTGACCCAAAGGTTTCAACCTCATTACCTCATGCTATCAGCTTATCTGTTTGTACTGTTCGTCCGTCTTTTCATAATAAAACCTGTAAAGTCTAATTCGGACTTCTATTCGTCAATATTAAATGCATAATCTACTCCCTGTGACACCAGAATGAACCTAGAGTATCTGTGAAACAATTATTTGAGTCAAGGTAGCTGAGCCAAACCAGGTCAGTGTAAAACCGACAAAAACTAACTTAATAATCTCACAGAAGTGTGTGCAAATTATAAACTAAAAATAGAGTTTATACACTTTCTTTTGTGATAATTTTTGTTCAGAGCCTTTTTGTGTCTTTGAGGTGGGAAACAGGCCCGGCGCCACGGGGGGGGGGGGGGGGGGGGGGTTTGGGGGCGTCGCCCCCCTAAATGAACTACATCGCCCCCTGAAAATTTTGTAAAATTCTATTAATCATAGAAACATGCTCAACTAGTTCTAACATTTTTATTTAAATTTGTATCCATACAAAATGAAAAATATGAACATTTTAATAAACAATTTAACAATTTAATAAACACATTTGGTTGTTACAAGTCGTCTTGAACTCATCACGGACGCTCGGTAAAGTTGGAGCTTTAGCAGCTAGGATCTTGCTGTATGTTGTACGTTTTTGGAGCGTGAGAAGGTGGAACCATTACTGAAAAACAGAGATGAAAGAGTCGGAGTTACTCATTCCTCATCGGTTTATCAGAGAGAGTGAGTGTTCTGTTCATGGTTCTGAAAAACCGTATTATCAGCTCCTCTACTCTGTACTGGTGTTTGGATTCCAGCCTGCAGTCGAGGTGGAGAGGAAAGATCTCCTTCTGAGGAGATTGAGCTCATCAGCCACGAATGAAGGTAGGAGGA
>SSNR01000059.1:1369581-1404088 GCA_006937965.1 Callopanchax toddi | reverse complement strand
CCCCCCCGGTCAAACACCGACCGGCCGCCCCCCCAATGTGTGTCAAACGCCCCCTCCTCCCTCTTCCACTGGCGCCGGGCCTGTTGGGAAATATTGATGAATCAGCAGCAGGAATTTCAGAACAGTTAAACAGATTTTAAAGAGCAAGCTGCAGGTTAAAGTGTTAAACAAATCCATCCATCCATCCATTTTCTGTAGCCGCTTAATCCTCCACAGAGGGTCGCGGGAGAGCTGGTGCCTATCTCCAGCGGTCAAGGGGCGAGAGGCGGGGGACACCCTGGACAGGTTGCCAGTCCATCGCAGGGCCACACAGAGACGAATGAGACAAACAACCACACACCCACTCACACCTAAGGACAATTTACCAGCCCAATCAGCCTGACAGTCATGTCTTTGGACTGTGGGAGGAAACCGGAGTACCCGGAGGAAACCCACGCACGCACGGGGAGAACATGCAAACTCCACGCAGAGAGGCCGCAGAGCCGGGACGCGAACCCACGACCTCCTTGCTGCGAGGCAACAGTGCTAACCAACTGCGTCACCATGCAGCCCGTGTTAAACAAATGTTTAGAGAAATGTAATAGGAACATTTTCTGAATAAATAACACAAATATAAAACTTATTTAGAGTTTTGGAGTCATTTTTGTGAGAAATTTCCGTTTTCCCCCAAAACCGGGAGTGACGTGGCAGTAGGGGAGTGCCCTTCTTATCTCAAGATAAAAATATTGATTTTGAAGCCGGCGGTGACACAGATACATCTTTAAATGTTTACAATTACTTATTAATAAAGTTGGTAATTATCAGATATTAGACAGCACACTAATACACAGCTCTTGTTTGCTGAGCCTCTGATCCGGTCTGGTCTGACTCTGGTCCCTCCTCCTCCTCCTGCGTCTAGCTGCCCCAGTTAGCTCCTGTTAGCTTAGCTGCTGCTAACAGCGGTCCCGGGGGAAGGTGAATGAATTGAACCTGTTTAGAGTCACACTGGATGTTTTTCTTTGGTATTCATGTGGAACTCCATCACATCCAGTCCTGGTTGAGATCAGAGACCGTCCGGGTTTTTGTTGCCAAAACAGAAGTCACCACACAGGTAAAAGTAGTCCTGTTCTTATGAACTCGCTGCCTGACAGACTAGCGAGTTATAGCTTCCACAAACACAATAATTTAGCATTTTTGAGAAAAATAAATACACACTGACTCGATTAAACAGCTGCTCTAACCTAAAACTACCAACTTATCACGGTGAGCAGCTGAGA
This sequence comes from Callopanchax toddi, assembly GCA_006937965.1. Lineage (NCBI taxonomy): Eukaryota > Metazoa > Chordata > Actinopteri > Cyprinodontiformes > Nothobranchiidae > Callopanchax > Callopanchax toddi. The sequence goes on along the minus strand of SSNR01000059.1, from coordinate 1,402,832 downwards.
GCGAGCCAGCAGCCGGAGCGTTGCCAGGTTGGAGACTTTTAAGTATTTTATCCTTATAGAATCTAACACAATGAATAAAACAAGCATCTCTTACACAAATTCCACAAAACAAAGGGCTCAAATTATTGTACTAATGGATTTATTGATCCTACAGGTTGATAAATATCCTACAAAGACAATAATTACCATACATTCTGCAGCACGCTGCAGCGCCACCTAGCAGTAGAACTCCCTTGAGTTACGTCACAACTGGATATTTTTAAATAAAGCCTTTTTAGAAACTTTGCTGAAAATGGCACTTTTGACTAGAAAAATTGTGTTAAAAAATGTATTATAAAACAAAATACCCTCAATAAACATTTCAAATCGTACTTTTGGACAGAATTTTATCTGAATAAAAAAACCTGCAACTTGCTCTTTAAAATAACCCAGGTTTTGTATCTTGAAGATAAATCAGTGAGTCTTCTGTTGGGCTGTGTAACCAATCTGTCTTTAGTTGTTTCAGTGAGTTTCAATGGCCACTTTTAATGCAGCATTTTCTGTGTGCCCATTATGTTTTGAGCCAGCCACCATAACCATAATCTAGGCAAATAGGTCGACTCCACAGGGTCCTAATTACAGAGCATGGCTAACTCTTCTCCTAAGCTACCTCCATTTGTGATTTAGGTGGAAAAGATGGTCATATTTTTACATCAAACAGTTGCCAAGTGGTAATTTAAAGACCATCCTGTGAAACTCAAGAACCTTGCTAAACCCTGGTTTGTTCCATCGTCTTTAAGTCGCAGCTACGAGCTGAGCTGCTCATCGCACCACTGAAGCTCATAATTAAAAATCTCCAGTTACTTCCTCCTTACCTCTGCTGACCCCTGACTGGAGGCTCGGCCTGAGAGCAGTGAGCCGCCTCCGGAGAGCTTTGGGAGGAACTTGGCCTGAACACTGGATGGAAACCGGACAAAACAGGATGTTGACTCAAGGGTGATGAAGGTTGGTGGTGGGTGATTGCTGATAAAGAGCATGTCAGGTAAACACGGTGCATGATGCCATTTTCCTTTATGGGGCCACTGTGCAAAGCTCTAGTGTAGATTCTATATTCAGAGAAAGTTCTTTGAGTTTAACCATAGATGGAAAGAAAACAAAAAATGGAGACAAATAAATGAAACTTAGCAAAACAGAGACAGGAACACACTGAGTGATCAGGTGTCTGTCTCTGGGGTCGTTATTAAAGCAATAGCCAACACTCAGGAATGAAGGAACGTCTGTTGACGTCTTTTTGTGTCAGGTTGGGAGGACGAGACCGGGAGGAGAAAGTGTCAGTTGGTTTCAGGAAGGAACTGATACGGTATGGACATCTGAGGGGTAAAGAGAGGAAAATCTAAGGTATTACTTTCCTGAAGAATGCAGCAGGATTGCAGAGCGGGAGTGACAAAGACTCAGACGAACCTGTTTGAATTAAACCCTGATAGAATAACATATCCGTCACACCCAATGGGCCAAGGCTAAAGGTAACACTGGCTCCCTGTCACTGGAACCCCTATCCAAGGAACAACCCTCTGTGGCCAGCAAGTGGTGGAAGACCAGAAGGCCGTATGGACAGTACACACTCTGTGTGTCTCATAGGCTCATTCAGCTGTGTGGTTTGGCAGCTCGAGTGGCAATGTAGGTGGCTCTGACTGAAGATATGGAGAGCCATGTGTGCTGAACTTAAGTTTTCAGTTTACTTCTGCCATTAGAAAACATCACACATTGATTCTGTGTGTGAGGCTGAAAGCACTGGCTTATGCAGCTAATCCCTCACTATTAGCCCTCACTTGACATTGTGTAGCACCTTATATCTGTCATGCAAGTCAACTTTAGTAGTCTAAGAAGGAAGTAGAGACTTAAGCTAATGCAAACAGCACCAGGAGATCAGCTGACCGAGTGAGCAGCGAAGGAGAACGTCCAGTTCCAGGAATGGTGGGTCGGCTCACATACATGCCTGCGCAGAGGTATTCCCAAACCGGCCAATCATATTTTAGCACTGTTTCATATCAAAGACCTTGATTTTGTCAGTTGCTGATGTTTGCTTGAGACACAATTGATTTAAACATTAAGTTAATGAACAGAATAAACTCAAACCGTTTGACGTCCGTCTGAGTAATGTGAGCTTATACGGTGCTTTGACAACTTCCCATAACACAACACTGAGCCATGCTAAGTTTAGTAGAACAAATGCTGTTAGTTAGACTCAGAGTGTCTCTGAGTGTTATAAAAAAAGAGAAACTTCTTTTAGAAGGTCAAGTATTCGCAGTGTACGGTTTACTGCATGTCTGGCTAAAGGTGCATCCAATCCAATAACTACAGAACAGAAACAAGAGGAGACATACAAAATAAAACAGGAAGTGCAGGAAGACAAGAACAGTCTCATGACTGGACAGGACAGTGTCTGTGCTTTGATGAGCTCGAAATCCTGACTGAACTGATGATTTCTGTGTAAATACTCACACCACTGCTTTGCAGCTATGCTTTCAAGAATTTTAGAAGTAAGGAGAGGTTGGATATTGGTCTATGATCAGCTAGAAGTCCTGGGTCAAGATCAGGTTTAATTATAGCAACCTTAAAGCCTGTGATACATATCCATTCATTAAAGGTAGAATAATCAGATTCATAATGGGACCGTGATGGAGCGCAAGGCTGAAGAAGGTCACAGTGGGAGCAAGACCGTTTAGGTATTTAATGACCAAGATGGATTCTGTGATGTGAAGTAGCCAACAGAGAGAGGACCGGACTGGTGAGGTGTGTTCACCTGTTCAAAGATGTGCTGCAGCATTTTGAACAATCTGGAGGCGACATATGGAGATCTGACTGATACCAGCGTAAAGTCCATTACAGTCATCAAGACATGTGATAAAAGCATCCTCCACAGCTCGCCTTCTCCTTTAACTGCCCTCAGACTGGTGACAGGTCTCAGACTGGTGACAGGTCTCAGACTGGTGACAGGTTACAGCTGCAGAGACCTGAGGACAGCAACCTCAGGGCTGAATAACATAACTTCTGTTTTCATTCATGCAACCATTTGCTTTTCCTTTTTTTACTTACTCCAGTTTCCCATTAGGAGCTCTCTAAAATACCAACAATAATTTAATGTTTTATTTACTCAACATAATAAATAAACCATAGTAATATTTAAAAAGTGCAGGTAGCAAGTTCTTTAATGTCAAAAGGATAATGTAGAAAAACTTAACATAATAAAAGAACTGAAGGCAAACAATATTCTTCTATTGGTTAAATCAAAATATCAAATCAAACACATTTCCTGGCAGGTAACAAAATGTGCTTTACAGCAACATAAAATACCCCACACTCAATACCCATGTAAGAATTCAAATGCACCCTTAATACCATTAATTCACTCACACACGCAGACATACATACATGCATACACACACTCTTGCACATAGACACACAAACGCACACGTACATACAAAAAATTGCAGTAAGAGCAATAAAAACAGTAAAAACATTATAAAAGACCTAACCAAAAAAAACAGTAAAAGAGAGGAAATAAGATAAAAATAAGAATAAAATATGAGACAGTTCCATGTTCTGCAGGATGGTTGGCCCCTGTTAGTAAAGCAACCCAACTTGTTATGATTGAAGTTGCTGTAAAACACTTTATTTTACATGACAAGGTTAATCTGTCAGGCTGTTCTGATAAACCTGCAGGTGTCCAGCTGCCCCGGAGACGACTGCTGCTGTTTGTGTTTATGAAATAACTCAGTTATGAACTGTGTGATGTGAGAATATTGATAAAACATATTCAAACATGTTGTTTGCATGAACCATTTTTGGGTACTGGAGTTGTTTTAAGGTTTTATATTATCGCTCTCTGGAACTTGTTTACTTATCCCCTACATGTTTCTGATCTGGGAGATTTTTTTACATTTATTTGTCCATGTCCTTCAGAACAGTACTTGCATATATTAATGAAAGCATGAGAGAACAGTAGCTCAGAATATTATCATTTTATCTTTGTTACTGAAGTGATGTAACGTACTAACTTGAGGGTTAGTATCAGGACCCTGATGTGATTCAGACCATCTTCTCCTGCCTGTGTACACTGACGCTGTGCCAGATCCGTGCTACGCCTCTCTGCGATATTCTGCACCGGTTCGTCCGGAGCAGAGATGCCGGCTCCTCGCTAGGTGCCAAGTGATTTTTATCACTGAGAAAACAGCCTCCTTCCAATGTCAGCTCTCTTAGGAGCATATGAATACACTTTACACTCAGTGGAAGGAAAACAGGTAACCTGAGACCAGACCCGGGGCAGGAGCTGAGCCTGCAGGTAAAAGGACTGCAGTGTGTCAGCGTGTGTGTGCAGTGTGCCATCTGAGTGCTTGTTCACACTCATAGATACCGTATAAAGAGATGTGTGTCTGCACAATATTTAGGCTTTGGTATTTAATGCTGCGTAGACAGTTTGCACCTGGTTTTGGCACCGGAATGGGCAGACAAGCTGAAACTGAAGCTTATGTTTGGGATCACGAGACCCTGTTAAAATGACATTTTAATACCAAATAAAGAGAGATTACACATTTTACCACAAAGTATGAAATAATGACAATAAATCTTGATTGATAAACAACTGTGTTCAAAGCATTTATTCTAAGAATCAGGGCTCATTTGAGGAATTCTTCAGGAATGAGTCATAAAGCTTTCTCTTAACTTGACTCAGAGGTTAATTTAGGATGTTAAGCTAAAATCATCCATCCGTTTTCATTACCTGCTTGTTTCCTGTTAAGGGTCACTGAGAACTGGTGCTTGTCTCTAAAGGTCACCGGACAAGAAACAGGGTACATCCTCAACAGGTTGCAAATCTATCATTTGGCCAGCATTGCCAAATCTTCAGTATGAGACAATTTCATGTTGCCAATTACCCTAAATTGCAAGTTTTTGGTTGGTAAATTATGTCTTCGCCTTGTTGTTTAGCAACTCAAAACCAAAAACATGCACATTAGGAGAACTGGTACCTCTACTGGGCTGCCTGTGAGTGGTTTGGGATGGGGGAGGGGCTTCATGTAAGGTACACACATGTCATCCTTGTGAGTTCGTCTCTAGGTGTTTGGACGATCGTAGATTTTCACATCAGTTTATCACATTTCCAGCAACTTTTTGAGACCCGAGCTTTTGTTTGGTGTACATTTTTAATTCCGCCTAGCCTTTTAGGATATGTAGGACATCATAAATATAGAATGCAAAAAATGTTTCTGAAGCAATAATTATTGAAAATAGAAATGCTAGATTTGATTTATGAATGAATTTGAAAATGAATAAAAATGTAAAAAGTTCAAACTGAAGTTTTTGTTGGGTGCAGGGTATCAGGAGTTTAAATTACAGCCTTTTTTTATTTTACAGGGTGTCTTAACAGTTGTGCAGTGTAGTCTAGGGTTAGGGTGCATGCTGGGTAGTCAGTGCAGAGCTGTCGGTGCTCTAAGTAAAAAGGCACATAGAACATGACTTTAAAGGCAGAGAGCTGGTGAAGTTTAAACTGTACAGACACAATCATGTTGCTACTGTGAAAGCAGTAGTTTGTCATATTTGAAAAATAAATGTAATTCAATCTTTTTCTCAAGGTATCCACCTGGAAAAACTGATAAAAAAGAGCATAACTAGTTATAACTTCAGTGCTTTATACTAGAGACTTTAGCCTAGTGGTTAGTAACACTGACTCCCTCCCACCTGGGAGAGTAGGGGTTTGATACCGGGCCCAAACCAACCTTCATTGCATGTTTAAATGTTGTTGTTTAGAGTCCTTGCAGACCAACATGCACAGACACTCATGCAAGAAAATGGCTGGAGGGCCAGAAACATGCAGCCCGCGGGCTGTCCAGGAATCAGGGGTGCACACACGCTGGTGTCTGGTACGCACTCCGTGGGTTTGGGGGATGATAATCTGCCGCTGGTGTGTGTCGCCGGTGCTGCATGCACGTCACCTGTGCTGAGCATGTGTGTTGGACATGCTACGATTATGTGTGCTGCCATTACTTCACATGTGTGCCAGAGGTGCTGTGCAAGCATGTGTCACCGGTGCTGCGCATGTGTCTGTGTGTGGCCGGTGCTGACCGTGTTTGCCGCCAGCATGCTACACGCGCATGTGTTACTGGTGCTGAAAGCGTGTCACTGGTGCTGTGCACGTATGTTGGTGGCACTGTGAGTGTGTGCATCACCTGTGCTGTGCACATGGGTCGGAGGTGCTGCAAGTGTGCATGTCACTGGTGCTGCGTGTGAAGGTCCTGCTGTATGTCTGTCCACTAGCTTCAGAGGCCATGTGAGCACTCATCCCCTACACTGCAACAGGACGTGAAGCTCGTCAGATCACGGGCTGCACGATCGGGACCGCAAATGCACAAGTCTGCAAAGAAACGCTCGAGCAGCAGGTTATGGTACGCATGCATGATATCTAGTGCGCATGCAGACTGGTGTGCCAGTTATGTGCACCTCTGAATATAATCCTATTCAGAGGAGATTCAACTTGGTTTACATCACTAATTTGAAAAAAAAGAGAAGAAGCTGCCTTATCACATAAAATCATCCTGATTTCTACCCTGATCCAGCAGATCGAGGCGTTCAGTTCTCTCCTCATCAGCTGGTTTATTTAAATTGAAGTTTCTTCTTGTATAATACAGTAACTCCACAGTTTTGTGTCTCCATCCTTCCTTCTCTCCATTCATCCCTTCTTTCACCATGACTGTTTATTTAAGATTTTTGCAGGAAAAACCCAAAGGCTAGCGTCAAACTCATAATATTTAGAGTGGAGAGCAATTTATTTTCCTTTTATTAAACGCTGATTAATATGCAGTGTTTGGGAGGCTAATGCTGTGGGTTTGATTTCCTCCAGTATCCTGTAGTGTGCCGTGTGTGGAGCTTTCAGTCTGGTTTGCATTAAACATGTTTTTTCTTCTTGAGCTTGTAACTGTCAGGATGAGATGTGTGTTAGAGCTGGTGTTAATGTGGATGCTGGAAATGCCCATATCCTCATTACGCTGGATACATTTTCTCTCCGATGTGTGTGTGTGTGTGTGCATTACATGTAATTACCAGGGAGCATGTATCACTGTGGCACGTGAGGAGGTGAAGCCAGACACTGACTTTTCTTTCCGGCTGCTGCAGCAGATTCTCAGACCTTTTTTCTTTGCCTACAACAGCAGAAACCTTTTGTTTTTTGTGACATTAACATTTGTGCAAGAGCAAACCAAACTCACAGGAAAGTTTGAGTCCAGTACCTCTTCTTTCACAGCTAAACAGGCAGAGAAGCAAACTTGGACACAAATGGTCATTTTCTTCCAGAGTACTTGACGTGATTAGGTTTTAGGAGAAGCCAGTTGGCTGCAGATATTTGTTATTCTTCATCTTTTGCCCATCCATCATGGTGAATGAAAGCAGACACTTGGATTTGTCTAGGAGAGTGGATAATTGTTCCAATCTAAAGGTCGTCTTTAGCCAATCGATGGGATGCTCCTCCGTACTACATGCCCATGTGTCTGAGGCAATGGTAAGACCTTTGGCATTGTAACTTTTTCAGACTATGGAGTTCATTTAGTAGTAATTGCAATGAAAGAGGCTACAAAACTACTTGATCATAATTGAATAACTTTCACTGACGAGTTATCTTCAGTCATAGTGATCAGAAAAAGGTAACTCTTTGTTGTTTTCACTCAGACCTATTTTCAGCCAGTGGCTATCGATCCATTCCCTCCATTTGTTCAAAGAGGTGGTGAAGGTTAACAGGTCTAAGAGGGCAGACCTCCCTCTTCTTAGTGACATCCCAGAGTCTCCTGAGGTGTTCCCAGGACAGAGAGGAAATGTAATACGTCTAGGATGTCCAATGATCTCTAGGACCTGTTAGAGGGCTGGTGGTTGGGTTATCTGGATAAAACTAAAGATGGACTGAATCTTAAAGCTGAGGCAGGGTGAATCAACAGTTTGTCAGTTACTTTCAATACAAAGAGTTGTTGGTTTGTAACTAAAGAAATGTCCATTCAAACATGACGGACTTGAAAAAATATCTGAGAGTGATGTGTTTTAAGTAGTCATGAAAATGGAGGAGCAACTGTAAAAAGGCAAGTGAATTACCACTAAAGTGCCCATAACTCCATATTTAAATCACTTTATATTAAACAGGTGTAATCTTTGATGCCTCTAGATTAGCGTTGCACCATTATAACTCAAAATACGCTGTAATTATTTCCTAACGAGCAACTCAGAGATCAGAAGAAAGCGCCGCCTTCCGGTTCTGCTGGGTTTCTCCTTATTTGGCAACCTGGCACTTCTGCTGCAGTAGGGGGCCGTGCCATCGCGTGAAAGAGAAACGAAACTGAAACTAAACACTACACGGTCTATGGGCAATGGCAGCGGCACTGCCTCGCTCCAGGTGTCGTGAACGTGCATGTGGGCGGAGAATTTACCATATAAGCAAGTCCGGATCACTATGACCTCATAGCGGGCTGGAGTGAAAAAAACTGTTTGAAACCTGGGTCTGAAATCTTGAAGAGCTTCTCACTAGCTGTACTAGGAGACAGATGGATGCCATTTTTTGCTCTTTCTGGCAGGTTTAAGGTGAGAACTCAACGTTGCAACATGATAGATAAGTCAGAAAATACGAAAATGATGACATGGGCACTTTAATGTGACCTATTACCAGTTCACTTAAAAGAAGGGTGTAGGGTTCCTACACCCTTCTATCAGTGTCAGACTGCTTGCCCAGATCCACGTCTTGGCATAGAGCAACTTCAGAAAGCCTGAACAGCAAATAAAAGCATGAAATCTGATTTTTACAAATCAAATGCGTTTGGACGTGGTCTGAAATGTGATGTGGAACAGATCTGGGCTCTGCTGCTTCAGTCATGTCATTGTTTTCAAAGGATTAAAGAAAGAAGCCAACTCTGACTAAACTACCTGTAGGGATGCTCAGATGCTTAGTCACCTGGATTTTTGCCACGGCAACCAATAAGTTAGTGATGTCTGAAATTGTTACTTTTAACCACTGAAATTTGAGCTAATGAAAAACAAAAATACATTTTTACTCTTTTCCTCAAAAGACTTGAAACCTTGAATTAAAAAAATTAAGACAAAGTTAATTAATGTATCGTTATCAACAATTTTGAGAGAAAATTTTTTACTCTTTTCTGGGAAATTTAACATTTGAGCTTCAAACACACAAATATATTAATACAGCAAGTAAAAATCAAATGTTCCACAGGCTGAAATGAAGGAACACCTCGAAGATGGTTGGGAACTGTGACTCACGTCAGCTTGGTAAGCCAATCGGGTCGAGCCGTCACGTGACAGCCTGTCCTGGAACAACTCAGTAACCATAGAAGTTGATGTTTAAATGGACCTCTGAGAGATGCCCTCTCATTTCCTGCTGGAAAAGCTGATCAATCACACCTCTCATCACATCGGTGTCGACGTAAATGGAGTTGCTGGGGTTCAAGACAAAAAGTCCAGATTTGTAAAGAAATCACAGAATTCTAAAATCGTATTTAAAAAGATTGTTATGCAGCGCTCTATTGATCCAGATAGAAAGGAACATTTTAATAGTGAATATATTCAATGACATAACCATTTTAAGAGGAAAACTTTTTAATGCTTTTTTAACTAAAATCAATGTCTAGTGATTCCCTATTAAACTGTAAGAAAAACTAAAAGAGAGTTGTGTGTTTTTTTTGGCATTTCAAACAAAGAAGGTGAAGAAAATCTAAAAACTAAAGAGTGTCAAACCCCTCTCACACCCCAATTTGTCCCTCTGAGCACCAAACAAGACCCAGATGAACTATGACACCTTACATCCATCTATCAGTTCCTAATGGGGGTCGTTCTGCTCTCAGATCTCCTCCATTTACCCCCCCCTACATTTAAAACAACACACTGTACCAGCAGCTCTTGATTTCCAGCGCTTCAACACCATGCCGTTTTTCAAGCAAGGCCCATCAGAAGCATTTAGGCTGAACGCAGAGCAGACCTGGTAGCCAAGTCGCCCTCTGACTTCTCTGACTCAGACCATGCTCAGCTCCAATTTGTCTCAACGTGGGCCGGTGTGAGGGTAGGTTCTGACATCCAGGTAAAGACAGGGCCATGTTGTAGCCTTTATATAGGTGACAGACCTTTCCTTAAGAGAAATCAAATGTTATGAATTAGGATCAAAATATTCTTTTAGGCTTATTTAGTTAAATACAATATCATATCAATCAATCAATATCATTTGTAAGTTGATTTGGATAAAAGCGTCTGCTAAAAACATAAACATAAATAATAAATCATCAAATGAGTGGCTAAAGCCATAACGGTCCTTCAAGGAATGCATGAACTGACTTCATGAAGATATGTTGTGAAAAACTGAGGCCACTATTTTGGTCAAAATCTGAAACTCACCAGATCTCCTGCTAATGTTAGCTATTCAACATGTGTGAATGACTTTCAGCTCCTTCTACATGAAACTGTAGCTGAATATTTGTAAAAGAAAGAAGTTGGAATTTTTTGTATGTTAATGTCGGTAAACAATGGCAACCATTCTGAATTGAGTTGACTTTGGTAGATTTACATCCAGTGATTAATTTATTAAAGTCTCATTACAGTGAAACCAGTGGTTAATGATTGACTCCAATGACAAATTGTTGACTTGGGGGCACATTTTGACACAAAAAACTCTGGTTTATAGATGACTCTTAGCTTAGTTCTTTTTTATGATAAAGAACACACAGGTCAAAACACTATTGCCTGCCTTTTGATGACTGGTCATAATTAAAAGTGACGGGGCATACAGATCTATGATGTTTCATGAATAGTTGCAGATTATAATGCAATGCTAATCATTGTGAAATAGAACGCAAAAAAAAGTAAGGTTTGGATTAGGCAACAAATAAAACCACACTTTGGACAAATAAGAAAAATAAATTGTAGAATCACCCAATATCTTGGTTACTCAATCAGGATTCAACTGAGAGCTCCTTCAGGCTTTAACAGCTACAAACTAAATTAATTGCATTAACATTGTAAATAACTTGGAAATGTAACATTCGTTTTCAATTATTAGTTAGAAGCCATTTTAAATGTAAGCAGTTAAATTATGCCTTCTTTCTTACTGATATTTTGAATTCCACATTCCTGTAGCTTTCTGTTCTAAAGAGTTAGACACCCCATTAAATCTTCATAAAGTGCTATGATTTCAGCAGTTAAGGCCCAAATTTTGAGCAAAGATTCGCGCTCAGTGTATGTGTGCTACGAAGTTATAGCCAGGGATGCACAGAAATAGTGCACCAGTGTGCATGTGCACTAGATACCATGCCCTAACGTTCCTTTGTGGACCGATGCTATCACGGTACCCAGGGCCACCTTAACTAGCCGATAGGCCCCGGGGCTGAGAGGCTCAGTAGGCCCCCCCATGGCCCGAAAACTTCCTCTTACTGCACTCTGCCTTATAAACAATGTCAATACATACACTACACATGCTTAAAAACTATAAATAATCTGCTCAAAATTGAAAATATATTATTAAAGCCAGATCTATTTTAAATTTAGACATTATAAAAAATATAACAAAATAATGTGAAAATACCACCGTATACCATAACCTCTGCACAAGCGTCAAACAGTGATAACAGCAGAAACAATAAGCAGCAGCCAGCAGGTCAGTGCTAGAACCTTCTCTCTAACCTCCTAAGACCTGAACTCTTTCATGACTGTATTTTAATTCCTCTTTGCTATTTGGGCTGATTGGGACCTGATGGATGTAAAAACAAAGAATTATCTTTGGACCTGATGTAGTTTCTGAGAAAAATGATGTCCACTTATGAGGTCATCATTTTAAACTGAGATAAAACTCTATAAAGTCACCACTGAGTCACGATGTGCTAAACTTTACTTGGTGTCTGAACACAGCAGGATTTGTCCTGAGTACAAAAACAAAATGAGAGCCTGGTACTGGTCCACTCTCCAGAACCAGACTCCAGAACCAAACTCTCCCTCCCTCTCTTTCTCGCTCTCCCTCCCTCCCTCTCTTTCTCGCTCTCCCTCTCTCGCTCGAGTTTTAACACGGTTCAGGTCCAAGTTCAACTTTTGCCCAGAAAGAACGTATTGTTCAGTGACGATGCTCCCACCCCAGCGGCCCGAATCATTAATAATGTTTTCTACCTTCTCTGCTGCTCCAAGTACTCAGCGCACCTGTCTCCTCCTCATTCCCGGCAGCGGTTACCCGCTGTGCGGCCGACCGCCCGGCGCGTGTGTGAACAAACTCTGTCCAACTTCTTTATTGGCTGATTTAAAAACATTCTGTAAGCTTTGTAATTCTGTAATGTCTCATGGAGCAAATTTCGTTTCTGAGCATCGCTCTCAAATTTCTTTCCTGACATTTTTTCAAGTTTCTTTACGTTTTGAGGAACACACCCCAAAATCATCTAGACTGTTTGATTGGTGAGCTCATGGTCCAATGGGCCTTTACAGATCACGTGGGGGACGTAGGTCACTTCTAATTTGGACCAATCAGCAACCTTAAACGAGCTGATTGACAGAAAACCTGACAAATTGTAAAACAATGTGTTTTTTTTCCTTTTTGTTATACCTGAAATGATAGGCCTCTAAATATCATAGGCCCCTGACCACTGCCCCGGTTTGCCCGTGCATTAAGGTCGGCTTAATCGGTACGATTGGTACCTTGACGGTACCGATCGTGCAGCCTGTGATCACAACCTGTTGTGGGGCGCTGTGAATGAGTGCTCAAGTGGCCACAGGCTCTTCTTCCGGCTTCTGTTGAGAGCGGTCGCACTGTTCCTTCTCTCCCTTGTGTGTTCCTCCTGCAGCTGTTTTGTCTTCTGAGCATTTTCCTCATTCCTTCTGGTTAAATATTTTTATTTTTCTTGATATGGCTTTGGTTTGCTGGCTTCCCAACAAAATGGATACAATTTTTTACACTCTCAAAACGGAGGAGGGGACTCCGCGGCTGACTGAGACAAGAGCTGTGGGGTTCGTAATGGATCAGATTGCGGGTCCTGCAAGTCTGTCTCTGGAGGTCTACAACTTTGGATTAATGATGATCGGGTGCACGCTCATTGGAATCTGCATGGGCCTGGTTTATCGTAAAACAATAGAGCTAACAGGTGCAATTGACAGGATTCCTGTGCTTCAAAGGGGGCTGATGTGTGCTTTGAACACTGAAACACTCGCGAGGACTGAGTTGTCTCGTAGGACTGACTGCGAACGAACTCTGGCGCGGAGTGAATTACGATCGATGTGTCGAACTACACGGATCAGATGGGACTGGCCAGGATGTGGAATTTGGACGGGATGAAGCCAGTGAGACAGACATTTAAGGCGGCTGTAACAAACAGGACTGCCTGCTCCAAACACATTCTGTTATCTTATCTGGTGACCCTGAAAACAATCTCCTACTCAACAGAGTGAATGAAGCAACTGCTCAGCCCCCCCCCCCTTCTCTACGCTCTCTCACCTAACTCGCCCCCCCCCCCTTACTGGGAGTGAAGGTCGGTCAGCTGTGCCGTGTCCTTGCTGCTGGTGGAGATCCTGACCCACCCACCCTCCTTGATGTGTTTATCAGTTGTTGTGACTGTGTGTAAAATGCTACTCCCTCCCTCCATTTTGTTTACATTTTCTTCTGCTCCCATCTTTATTTTTTTTTTCCCAAATATTGTATTGAAGTTGCCCCAATATTTCTGCCCAAGACTTTAGTTCCTTACACAAGCCAATGTCCCACTTTATCTCATAATTTACAATATAGATCCCCTGATGGTACCCCAAATCTTGAAGTTTGCCCCAATATTTCTCTTTGCCCAAGCCCGAGTAAATGTCCCACTTTAACTCATAATTTACAATGTAGGTCCCCTGATGGTACCCCAAATCTTGCCCAAATATTGTATCTGGCTCCCATCTTTATTTTTGGCCCAAATATTGTATTGAAGTTGCCCTAATATTTCTGCCCAAGACTTTAGTTCCTTACATAAGCCAATGTCCCACTTTATCTCATAATTTACAATGTAGATCCCCTGATGGTACCCCAAATCTTGCCCAAATATTGTATCTGGTACCCCCAAATCTCTGTTTTGTTTTTTATTTTCAATGTTTTCTCTGTTTTGTTTTTGTTTATATTGTAAAGCGCTTTGTGATGTATATCTGTGAAAGGCGCTATATAAATAAACTTTACTTACTTACTTACACAGAAGCATGTTCACACACATGTGACCTTAGCATCTGGAATCAGACTGACTTCTGAAGCTAAGGTCGTAGATGTACATTATGTTGACTCATTTATTAGACGCTTCTACCCAAAGCGGTATAACAATCACTCTATCAGGCATGTTGTGATCTGTGGGGGAAAGGGGAGTACCTGGAGGAAACCCACGCATGCATGGGTAGAACATGCTAACTCCACACAGAAAGGCTGCAGCCAGGATTCAAACTTATGACCTTCTTGCTGCGAGGCAACAGTGCTAACCACCGCACCACCATGCATCCATTGATTCATTATAATCAAAATATTTTGTGATATAATTTGCTAACAGATGCAAATACATACAGAGACACCTAGGCAGCAGTGGCGTGGCCACAGGGGTGGAAATGAAACTGAAAGCCTTAGACTGCAGACCAGTTTATACAGATGAATGTCAAATAGTTCTTTCCCTGTTTTAGCACCACGTTCCATTCGCACTCCATGGAAAGCCTTGGTCCCACAGATGAAGCTAACACCACTTCGTGGTAGCGCTGCGTCTTCTGGTCTCTCAAAAATAGCACAATATCTCACAGGAACTGAGAACAGGAAGTATGAAGCGCATCTTTTGGTCTGTATTTGGTCAAAACTATGATTGTGTTTTGTGGGACTATCTTTTAATTCTTCAACAATGGGTAAGTGAGCTTTTTATTGGAATAGACTAGAATTACATAAATGAAACGCTCCTCGTCCATGTACTGGCCGTATTAGTAGAGGTTCAGTGTAGTGTTGTAATTTGTGTGTCATAAAGTACTCCACAATGTCGTGAAACACACGTCTCAGCCGCGCCTCGGCTCAGAAATAGATCTGTTGCATATCTTTAACACTGTGGCCTAGACCAGTGCATCTGGTTGCGGTGCGTTGCGGTCCTCAAGGGACAGTTTATCTGACTACAATGGTTTCTATTCAAAATCACGGCTTGGGCGCTAATGTTTCCTGTGGGACCAAGGCTTTAGTGGGTGGTGGGAAGGCACCTAGTAAAGGAGAGAGAATCTTATCTACTGTGCAAGATTCTCTCTCCTTTACTACAGACAGAGCTACTTGGATGAGCAGTAAAACGTCTTTAAAGAACCAAATAAGTCCAGACCTGGATGACTGAGAATCTTCACCAGCAATCTGACAAGAAAGCTGCAAAATAAGAACCATTTAAACCAGGAGTGTCAGATCGGATCGGCTGAAACCTCTGTGAGTTTGAGTGTAGCGTGTGTGCGGCTCAAACGCGGCAGTAATTAGCGTTGAGCTTCCGCGTACACGCAGTTAATCTCGGAGCAGCCATGCGGATCTCGATGGAAGCGAGGCCGCAGGACTACTCCAATAAGTAAGTAGTAAAACTGACTTACTTGTAGGTAATGATGAAGCTCGGAAGCTTGGTAGAGTAGGATAGAAGTTCGAGGCATGGAATGAATGAAACGATGACTGAGCACTGACGTGCAGGGTGAAGGGTCATTTATAGAGGAGGTGAAGCCAGAGGGATGACGGGAAATGGAGTCTTAGCGGGAGGAGCGGTCAGAAGGAGGGGAAACTGTGACAAGGAGAAAGAAAAAAGGACTGCAACAGAAACAAAATGCACAAAATACATATGAGAAATGAATCAACTGGGAAAAGATTAGGAACATCAAAGTCACCAGAGAGTCGTCTCTGCAAAGAAATTAAAAGAACAAGAAAACATCAATGAGGATTTGAGACAAATCTGAGAAAACCTTGAAGATGACACAGAGAATGACTCACCAGGAAAGAAGTGATGAAGACGTTTGAGGAACCAGAGGAGGAAAACACTGACCTGGAGTGGAGGCTAAATCAAGAAAACCTCTCTGGAGGCTTGAAAATCTAAAACTCCAGCTTGCAGATGAGGACTTATTCTGTAATAAACTGCAAAATAAAATTAACATAGAACCTCAGCTGAGACAGGCTTTGAACTGGAGGAGAAGGTAAACTGTGTGTGTGTGGGGGGGGGGGTGCTTGCAGGGGGGCAATAAATGATTTATTATTATTATTTTTTTTATGACACTAACTCTCTCACTCTTTTTAAATCAAAGCTCAAAACCCACCTCTTCAAACTAGCTTTTACCATTTAGTATTTATGTATTGTTTACCTTGTAAAGTGTCTTTGGGTGTTTTGAAAGGCGCTTTTTAAATAAAATGTATTATTATTATTTAAACTATGGTTAAATCCTAAAACTATTTTTTTTCATGATGTCTTTTGGCTTTTTACATTAATTTCACATAAAGGATTTCTGCCTTTTTTGTTTCTGCATCTTAATGATACAGAGCAACAAAGCGATCATTAAAAACTGAACAGAGACCTGAATCTGACTGAGACCTGGACCTGCTAACAGGTCCAGAAAACTTAGATTAGACTGGACTGAATATCCAGTTAACGTTCTGTAGGTCATATTTGAGGTGTTTTCTGATGTTAATGCTTTTTACCTGATGTGTATAAGTACAACCTCTAGAGCTGTCTGTCAGCTGGTTGTTATGACAACAGCACAGGCTGTGTGTCTGGCAAAGTGGAGAGACAGAAAAGAGAGGGTTTCTGCTTCCTTCTTAGTTCTTAGCACTGAAACAGGAAGTGCAGATTAAAGTGTGCCGTCCTGTAGTACTGGTCCTGGTCTGAAACTAGTCCACAGTTAACATCGCCTCGCCTTCTTCCGCTTATCCGGGTCCGGGTCGCGGGGGCAGCATTCCAAGTCAGGCAGCCCAGGTCATCTTCTCCCCGGCCAAGTCCACTAGCTCCTCAGCCAGGCGTTCCCAGGCCAAACTGAAGATGTATTTCCTCCAGCTTATCCTGGGTCGACCTGGGGGCCTCCTGCCGGCAGGACATGCCCAGAACACCTCCCGAGGGAGGCGTCCAGGAGGCATCCTTACCAGATGCCCGAACCACCTCAACTGGCTCATTTCGATATGGAGGAGCAGCGACTCTACTCCGAGTCTCTCCCGGATGTCCGAGCTTCTTACCCTATCCCTAAGGCTGAGCCCGGCCACCCTGCGGAGGAAACTCATTTCAGCCGCTTGTATCCGCGATCTCATTCTTTCGGTCATTACCCAAAGCTCCTGACCATAGGTGAGGATTGGAACGTAGACCGACCGGTAAATCGAGAGTTACCGATTAACATCGTGACTGGGAAAATGCCCGACGGCCAATTCAGTCCGGTCCACATCCAGACACAGAGCAGGTACTCAGCGTGACCTGCGAGGGGCTTGCATCTGTCTATCCAGACATAAACACCTCCTTCCCCTGGACACAGGTCCATGCACCGCAGCGCAGCACCTCAGTCCGCTGGGCTGCACGTATGGTGGAGATGCCGCACTATTTCTGCATCCTTGGATACAAAAACAGTGCTGCACGCCACTGCTAGAGAGAAACAATCAAAACCTGCGCCATGGTTTTGATGATTCACAGGACCTGCAACGTGGTGCAGCACTGATGTCTCCGGTGTGTTTCAGCCTTAAGCCTCAAACACACCGGAGACGTCAGTGCTGTGCCGGATGCGCTGCGGTTTTGGCGAGTCTTCTACTCTCAGGACCTGTTCCTGAAGCAGCGTGCCATAGAACGCTGCATGCAAAATCGCTTTTATCCTTTTCTCACGTGCTGGCTGTGCTATTTGGTCGTGACATCACAGTTTCGGCTGTGTTGTTTCGGTGATTTGGGCATTTTGGCCAAAAAACGAAAGTGCACTTTTGGGTCACTTTCAGCCAAAAATATTCAGTTGCCGAATATTCGGTGCATCCCTACTTACAGCACTTCAGTCAACAGCAGGAAATACCTCCACTGGGACAACCCACAACGTAGCCGTCTGAACCAAAGATCAGCTGTAAGTGCTCATGGTGGGAGCCATGACCGAAAATGTCCGGGCCGAATTATGGTCCCAGTCCAACCCTGGTCATGGTAATACCGTACAGTGTGGGAAAATGTGGAGGAAGTTTGATGGTATCAAAATTTGGATACTGCCCACGCCTAGTTCCAGCTCCTGATGTCTCCAGCTCCACTCCGGTGCCTCGCCATGTGTCAGAGGGTGCTCGCCTCTTCAAGGGGTCTCACCATCTCTCTGAGGGTCCTCGCCTCTCTGCCTCCCTCCTGAGATTCGCCTCATTGCTGCCCCCCAGGCCATGGATGGTTCTTTATTTTTTGATTTGGACACCCCACCCATGCCCTGTTTTGTGTCCTGAGGGGGATGTCCTGCCCTCTTTCTGCCTGTTTGCTCCCCTGGTTTTTTTCCATGTCCCTCCTCCTGTGTCCTGCCACCATCAACACCATTTACCTGTGTAGCAGAGTGGAGATGTTACCAAAAGCACTAACGCTCATATTTGCCCAAGGAGACAGGAAACAGTGAACTTAATATGAAAAGAGTTTTATTAAACAAAAGGAAATAAACTAAAACCCAACCTGGCAACCGGACCCCTCACGCGCACACACACTCATACCAGCAACCCTGCCTCAGTCAGCAGTGCTCGCACCAAAGAGCTCCCCTGCTCTACCCAGCACTCCTGCTGGTCAAAGGTCTGCAGTGGGAGTGGGGAGGGGGTGGTCTATGCAGTTGCCGCCCGCTGACCGTCCGACTGGGCGTGACGTGGCTCCACACAGTTCCACCGATAGTCTCGTGCTGGGCAGTGAAGCTCCGTTCCACAACACACACACTTGGGATCAGGGACACCAGGTTTAAAGGCCCCGGCAAAACAGCAGCCAATCCAGTGGTGACCAACGGCCCACGCTCCGTGCGCTACTCCATCTGCCTGTACACAAAATCACATCAACAGTGGCCCTCATGCAGAAGAGCAGCACAACCATGCACTCACCGAGCAGACACCGCTCCTCCTCCCTCCTCCAGGGAAAAGGCAGTAACTCGTCGCACCAAGACCTTAAGGGAGCCCAACAAACTTAAAGCACTGTATAAACCACAAGCTTGTCAAACAAACTGACAGACTACATACCAGTGCCAGAAGAATCCACTGGCTCGGTCTGGTCATCGATCGGCCGTCCAGCCGCACCCTGAGGTGAGCTTAGAACCAGTCTCACATACAGCCCTCACCTGATGTGAAGCTATATAATCTGACTGGTAACCGGCTGATTGGCTACAATCAGCACCAAGCAATCAGCACCAAGCAGCCACAGCTGTGCCAGCCTGAACAAAGCAGACCCAAAGTCTAGCCTGCTACACCTGCAACTCGGGTCTCACATCAACCTAAAACGTGAAAAAAAGAGGTTTCAAAAAGTTAGCTTTAGGCTAGGTGTCTCTTATTTGACATGCACCTTAAAGAGCAAATTGAAAGTTCTTTTTTTTAAACTCAGATAAGATTCTTTCCAAAAATACTATTTTAAATGTTTATTGAGGGTATTTTGTTTTACAATACATTTTTAAACCATTTTTCTAGTCAAAAGTGCCCCTTTTTGCAAAGCTTCTAAAAACGCTTTTTTTCTTCATATTTGGACCTGTGACATCACCAGAGGGAGCTCCCAGCTAGGTGGCGCTGCTTACAGTGTTGTCAGATGTAGATAAAGTATTTGTAGGATAAGTTAACACTCTGTACGATCAATAATCCCATAAATATGATCATTTGAGCCCTTTGTTGTGTGGAGTTTGTGTAACAGATGCTTGTTTTAATCATTGTGTTAGATTTTTTAAAGCTAAACTACTTTAACATCTCAGACTGGCACCGCTCTAGTCTGCCAGCTGCCTGCTCGCTGTCGGCGATGAGTTGTTAGGTTAGAGCGGTCTTTAATCTTGTTGCGCTCTTGTTGTTGTTTAATGATTTTGATTTGTAATGATATTTTGTTTGTTTAATTGATTTTATTTGTTTTATCATGTTTGATTCTGTTTTCTGTGAAGCACTTTGTGATTTTTTCTGTGAAAGGTGCTATAGAAATAAACTTTACTTACTTACTTACTTAATCAAGTCGGTGTGTATTCATTTTAATAAAAAATGCTAAATTATTATGTTTGTGAATGCCAATCGCCAGTCTGTCAGGACACTGAATCAACAACAACAACAGCTTCCTTACCGGCATGGTGGTTACTTCTTTTTGGCGACAAAAACCCCAGCGGTCCTGGTCTAATCCAGGACTGGATGTGATGAGAGTCCTACATACCGACGAAAAACATTCAGTGTGACTCTAAACAGGCACCGTTACTTCGATCCATTCAAATTAACACCGGAACCGCTGTTAGCATGCAGCAGCTAACAGGAGCTAACGGGAAGATTTGACTTTCGTTTCCATGATGGCAGGGTTCTGTACGGTTCGTGGCGGGTCTTCGTAGTCCGGTACCGATCCGCGATTTCATGAGAGCGTTTCCTTCAGCTGTCGGACCCTCACCTGGCTGGCGGGTACAGTAAATCCATGCCGATGCCACGAGGCTCTCCAGAGGGGCTTCCTGGCGGAGGTCTCCAGCCTGACCCGACACTGTTCCGGTCAGCTCAAACCGTTCAGCTGCATCCTGTGAAACTTCTTATAAACTCTTTCATTTCTTAACAATCCATCTAGCTCGTCCTGAAGGCAGCTCAATGTTTGGAGCTCTGATGATCAAAACTGGTGCGAAATGCTGGCATTTTATCCCATCCGTGTACTGTCAGATCTCTGCTCACAGACCCGAATGAGGAGGAGGTGGTCTAGACCAGTGAACCCCTAGCCTACAGCCTTACAGGACTGATTGATTTTATCTTTTTTTTAATCTAATAAAATAACTTCTCACTATGGTAATAAAGTAATAAAATAACGGCACTCTGGGGTTTTGTTTTGCTCATCACAAGCAGCGATCAGTGGATCAGTTTTCTATATAGAGAACTAACAGGCTCCCTGCACTCTCATTACTTCCGGTTTGGTGAAAAAATAGAAAATTCTCACAAAAATGAATCCAAAAGCCTAAATAAGCTGAATTTGTGTAAATTTTTATTCAGAAAAAGTTTCTATTATATTTCTCTAAAAGTTTGTTTAAGGGAGTGTTTAAGCTGCAACTTGCTTTTTAAGGTGTAATGATGATAAAAGAAACATCCAAACAGAGACAACCCCATCCTTCAAACAATTGGTGAACAAAAAAGAAACTGCACAATAATAAAAGGTATACTTTACATGCCCTCAATCCTAAAAGCAGTAATTTCCTTCAAGATGACCTGATAAATGGCTTGGGTAAAATATATGAATGTGACTGTGAAGATCTTAGACATGTGCTTTACCAGGCTAGAAGAAGTTTTTAGGTTGAGCGTGAAGATGCACATTTTGGAACTGTGTTTTTAGAGCCATACCAACAAGTGTTCCATGTTCAGACTCCAGTTAGTAGTGCTGCCTGTGAGCTGAGCTTTTCAACTAATATAAGAACACTCAAGGACAACCATGGTAGACATGGTTAAAGTGTTTGCAAAGCAAGACAAGAACAGACAAATTAGTCTGTGATGAAACATACACATCTCCCACTCCAGTCCCCAAATAAACACACCCTATGCCCCACCTCATTTTAAAAAGCCTGGACACGCCACTGCTAGAGAGAAACAATATCACCAACCTTTAGGCAACCAGTGACCACTACATCACTCTATTCTTTTCTTATATTCTAAAATGTAACTTTGTAGCAGAAACCCTACCACTATCTTAATGTGCCTTTATCTTTCCAACTTAAACCTACATGTGTATAAAATGACAAAGTGCAACATTTTTCCTTCTTGACTGTAACACTTATAACTGCTATTCACTTAGTGAGAAAATCATTGCTTTGCTAAAAAAAAGTCTGTGAACTGGATCCCCATTACAGCTTCGTGTATTATAGCAGACTTTAGTTTTATGAGCTTTTAACAAGTTTCCCAGGGGTTGCAATAATTTCTGTGGTTTATTTTCGGAACATTGACTTTTTCTTTTACCTTAAATGATCAGCGAGGGCCTTTCAGCTCCCCAGCCTGCCTTTCCCTCGTCTCCATCCAGTATTACCCTCCTTCTTTGGGACACTTCGCCATGGCTGTTTCGCATGCTGGTTCAAGTCAACGTCAAACTTCAAATTTCCATGAGACCCATGCCAGCTCGCCTTATAAAATTACTGGCTCATGATTGACAATCAGATTCTGAAAAGTAATAATAAGCAAGAGAAGCATGGCAGGATGGTGACAGAGGGGGAAACCAGGAACCGAGCTCAACATGGAAGGTTCAGACGCTGCCATGTTTAACCACAACATCTTGTACCCAGGAGTCATGTTCAGGCAACAAAACATAATTCTTCAGTCTGTGTCTGGATGGCTTTTCATAAAGCCTGAGATATTGCTCGTAATTACCTCCATGTGTGCTAAAACAAAAAAGGAATGGAGTAAAACAACTTCCACAAAAACTACAGCATTTTGTTTTGACTGCTCCACATTTTCCCGTTATTCCTCTTTTCCCATCTCCACCTGTCAAGACTCTTCATCTCATTTCCTGACTCTTTTGACCCCCTCCCTCTCTGGTTTTCACAGCGTTCCCTCTCCTGCATGTTTTCAGACCCCGACAGCTCCCCTCCTCCATCTGACCATCCCTCCATCCGTCCACATGCTGCGTCACATCGTTATTGTGTGAGTCTGAGCACTTTGTCTGACAGCCAGAATGTAACGCTACACCTCTGACCCAAGAGAGTCAGCAGTCTGTAGTTTTAGTAAGAGAAACACTTCTCAGAACTGCTTTGCTGAGTTCTGCAAATAGCAACAGAGCCCTACGGCAAAGGTGCACACCGAATGAGGAGCAATGGTCAGCATGCATTGTTGAGCAATGAAGTATTACTCTTAGCTAACTCATTTAGGCCTAGGGTTAAAAATCACTAGTTTTTTCCTGCACCTCATCAGATAATGTTTTGACATAGATTCTATCTTCATGGATTTATTATATGAATCAGGACAATTTTCTTTTCAGGACCCACAACCTAAACAGTCCATCAAGGAAGCTGAAATGTCACGATTGCAACTGTCAATGCAAATTCAGTGACAAGTCGCAAACTTTATATGGACTTGCAATTTTCACCAATCACCAAAAATCTGACCAATCACTTTAGCGTTTGCTGTATTTTCCTTCTCCTCTGATTATTCACTGCAACTTGGATACATTTTGACCAAACCCCATAGCCTTTAGCTTTGTTTACTTCATGTCCTAAAGCTGAATCTGCAGGATGAACTCATTTGTAACACTAAAAGTTTTCATCAGATATTATGACTAAAATACACACGAGTCCCAAGTATTACACAAAATTGATGGAAAGCCTTTCTGCATTCTGAGCAACGTTGTGTTGGAAAATAGACGAAAACTGTCCCTCGACAAAAACGTTCAACAGCAAAACGTGAGGATTGGCTGAGCAGTGAGAGTGGGAAGCTACCATGGTGGAGGCTGTGGCGTCTGTTACCACTGCTGAAAGAGACCACGTGAGTTTGATATCCGTATTTGGACAATGTAAGAAAGTAGATTTAAAATAGTGGTGGGCCGTTATCGGCGTTAACGCCAGACTCTTAACGCATGACAAAAAAAAAAATGGCCGTTAATCTAAATTGGGTTTCTGGGTCTGTACCAGCTATCACCATATGGCGGACTCCGATCCTGATCCGGTACTTTCCAGAGTCATGACCCACAGCAAATCTAGGACCCAGTCCCCCGGTACAAGTGAAGGAGGCACGCCTGGGAGACTGACCTCCTTCACCTGGACCGGGGGACCGGGTCCAAGTGAGATTACGGCATCTTGTAGTCTTTACGTTATGGTGAAACACAGCACATACAGTGTGTGTATAAAGAGCTTGACTGTTTGTGCTTATAAACAAAAATAAATAAATACCAAAAGCTTGAAATCATTTGCAACATTTTGGAAAAGGTGCCACAAAATCAGTCATTTTAGGCCACAATCACAGAAAAACATTGCAAAATTCTGGAGGGACTGAAAGACTAAGTCCAGTTTATTGATATGTTTATACGTTTATTGGTATGACATCACATCGCTTCTGAATTATATGTTAATTTACGCCTGCCATGTAATGACACCAACTCTTTGCTGGGTTTAAGGAAAGAACAGCTTTCGTCATAAGCAGGAGGTGGGCTCAGGAGGGCATACAACCAATCAACATGTGGTTAATCTCTGGGTTATTTTTGCAATTGCATAAAATACTCAAAGTCCCAAGAAATCCAATTAGAAGTGAAATACCATGAGTTCATTTTCTCTCATCTACCTGCAGTAGTTTAATGTACCATAGGGAATCTTCAAACAAGCTAGGTATAGCTAGCTACTTTACACAAACACGTCTGAGAGCTCTCACCCCTCCCATCATAATAATAATCCTTAATGCTGCACCTCCTCTATGGGACCGCACATTGCCACAGTAACAATAAAGAGCAAGACATCAGCCATTGAAACGTTCCCCCTGGTTTTTCCTCTTTCTATGTCCAAACAATTTTTGTTTTCTGCTAACTGAAAAGGTGTTTGTCTTTTGGGGAACTACCTTATTGATTTCTTTCGGGACTTTTTTAAATCTCCACACTATATTCATAGCTATACTATGTTAGAAAGTTGTTAAAAAGCATGAAAAAAACGTTTTAAGCTACATTGTTTACCAAATTCCTCATGTTGCCTTTAAAGCAGCCCAAAACACTAAATAGACTGAACTCATAAACAATACTTGAAATGCCATTCATAAACATTGTTGGCTTTTAAAATCACCAGCTGGTGTTCATGGATCCTGGCTGTACGTAACTTCCATTCACTGCAGTGTGCAAACAGTACAGAGTGTTCAAAAGCAGCGATGTGATGGTCATGAACGAGTCAGATCTTTTGAATGGTTCTTCTCTTTGAACGAGGAGAACCGAGTCCTTGTTAAGAACCGTTCATTTTTTGTATTAACTGTGATGTTTGAGGCTGGGAGGCAATATTTAACGACACTGGCCTTTTATTTAAAACAACATCAGTGAGCATAGCAACATGAACCCATCACTTCTATCGGGGAAGCTAATTAGAGATGCACATGTAGGTGTCGCAACAAAGAGTGTCCCCAAACATTGTTCCACATGACATTTGACTTTCAAAATATTGCAAAAAACTATAAAGAGCCAGTCTTTTGAACGGCTCTTTGATATGAACGGCTCCCTTCAAAGAGCCATAAATCCTGTCACTATTCAAAAGCAAAAACTTTAGGATAAAACAGTGTTTAATGATTAGTTTAAATTTACATTGTCACAATTGAAAAATTCCTTGGATGAGAATCAAAACAGCATCCAAAAAAAGCAACAAAAAAACCCCAAAGAAGTCTAGTTACCTTTATTTTAACCTACTAGGATTACCATGACTTGGATGACAGAGAACCTTGACCAGCATATAGCCTGTGAAATAGTGATGTCAGGGTTTTTAGCGACCCGCGGGTCCTGCACATTTGAAAACTTCTGACCCGCCCCAAACCGCCCCAAAACTCTGCGTCTATTTTTAGAATGCACCCCGCCCCGCCTCATTAAAAACACGTTATAATATTAACTGAAAGACTTTTATTTAGTCTGACCGTCTCCAAAATGAAACGTTTTTTTTTAACGGTCTCTAAAACGTGCTTATGCAAAGTTCAAAGTTTGCACAGTACATCATTTCTCTGTCACGTTAACTTTTATAAATGAGGCCACAGCGGTCGCAGAGCGAGAAACGGATGTCTCTCAGCCTGTCATTACAGCTGCAGACGCTCGCTGTCAGCGTGGTGCTGTGTGTGCGTACACACACACACACACACACATGCACGTACAGACACACACAATAATGGAAAATTTGGCTGGAGGGATGTGTTTCTCAGCTGATCTGGGAGCGCCTAGGATCCCCGGAGGAGCTGTTCAAGGTGGCTGGGGAGAGGGAAGGCTGATGCTCTCCCGATCCGACCTCGGATAAGCGGAGGAAAATGGATGGATCATGGATGGATGGGAATTTTTTCTAATAACACAACCCCTGATTTGAAACCGCCCCACACTGAAGGTAAAAATTCATTGACCCGACCCAACCCGACCCGCGGGTAACTCGCGATCCCCGCGGGGTAAAAGACAACCCGTGCATCACTACTGTGAAACAACCAAAAATTTAACAATGAATGCTAGCGTCTATGCATTTGAGATGATGTATTCTGAAAAATAGTATGACTTCATAATCAGCATAAAAAGAGATTTAGGAAACATAAGGTTGACATTTTTGCCCCAGCATTGTCAAAACTTTGGGTAATAACAGTTTTATAGCATTTACAGGTGTAGTGAATGAAAGGTCAACTGTTTTGGTCAAACCACTGGATCTGAAGTCATCAAGGTTCTGATCCAGGACGAGAACAATGAACGCTTCCAGATTTCATAAATAAAATCTGTGTTTGCATCCAGACTCTGCAGCTTCAAGTCCAGTCCCAACACATCCTCTACTTTCCTCTTCTCACAGATCTACAGATGTTAAAACTCTGTTCCAGTTCTTATCATACTGTAGACTCTGAATAAAGTCATATGACTTTGTGCTAACAAAAAGCTTCTTGTTGTTTTACTGCTCAACAATCATTTTCTTCAGAATGTTTATAAATGTTAGAATCAATTTCTCAACAATAATTATCTGAAATGTCTAAATTTTTTCTGGAATGAATCAGATGAATATAATTGATTTATTCATGTTTCATTTTATTAATCATGTTGGACGTTAATATCAGTTTATTAATATTGATATTTATTGAACTTAGACCATGAATTTAAGTAAAATCTATTCTGGAGTTTTTCTGGGAAACAGTGGGAAGATTGATTGAACTCGGTAACATCTTTAACTTTCCTTGGCTATGATTGGTTAAACGTATTTTACTTCTGGGATGATTCTCCAGTCTCAGTCATGATGGACAGGTGGACCTGTCACTGAAAGTCCTCTGTGAGTTTGAGTAAAGCCAAGTCTCCTACCCATAAGACTTCAGTAGACCTGAGAGACACAGGCTGAGGACACAGCTCTCAGAAGAAAAGACATTGACTGTTTCACATCTTAGTTCCTTTAGTTTTTTTGTGGGCGTGTAGCTCAGTAGGTAGAGTGGCCGGTCTGGCAACCAGAGGGTCGCCGGTTCCATTCCAGCTCCGGCTGGGTTACATTGTCTTTGTGTCCACGGAGACACTTCACCCAGCTTACCTACTGGTGGTGGTCAGAGGGACTTGGACGGTGCCGGTTCATGACATCAGTGTGTCCCAGGACAGCTGAGACTACAACGTAGCTGATCACCACCAGTGTGTGAATGGGTGAATGACTGTTGTGTTGTACAGCGCTTTGGGGAGTGTTCAACTGTAGCCTCACCAAATAGGCTATATCCTCTGACCTTTGACCTCTGTTGACCATCACAACAATAATCCATCTTTTTCCCAATAACTTGGAATACAATCACTCTTGGATTATGTTTTAACCTGAATCAAGATCCCTACAGGTGTCCTACTGTCCACTTTCAAGTGTCCATCTCCCAGATGACCTTAACTGGACACTAGCTGGTCTAATAAAACACTCTCTTAAAGGAGTCTCTTCTTTAACACCAAATGACTGGTGTTCCAACTGTAATCTCTTGTTTACAGAACATTTTCTGGTTGTTCCTGTTCAGGGTCACCTACACACTCACACCCAAAGTGTTATAATGCTTCTCTGCTATTTTCATGCATTTTCTACATTATAATGTGAGTGTTAACGGGCGGAAGTCATGTGACTTGGTAACTCCCTCACAGTCCCTTGTCCAATCAGAACGATTCACAACTCCACTAACTCAGTTCTGATTAGTACACTTAATATCTTCTGATTGGTTAAAATTTAAGATAACTCGTGTCAAAACTAATACTCAGTTCCGGTACGAGGCAGTCTTGTCTTGACAGTCTTGTTGAGTCTTCATACAGTCTCAGTCTTGGTCTGAGCTACAGCCTGAAGCAGTCGGAGCTGCTATGCTGCTATCTTAGCTGAACCCTTATCAGCTTTGAACAAGGCCTCTCAGTCTCTCCCTCACCACGGGAAGATCAGAAATGAATTCAGCATGCCTGCTGAAATGCCTCCCTTGCTGATCCGGACGTATCCACGGACTGTCTGGCGAGGTCCTCGGCGGCCACGCCTTCCAGGACCACCACTCCGAGTCTGGGGACTCCAGCCTCAGCTCGTGGAGAAACCAACGCCTGCCAGATCTAGGAGCGTCCACCTTTCAGTGAGCGAACACCACTTTCTGATCGAGAGGTTTGCTTTGATAAAGGTTAATTCTTCCAAACTAAATTAAGCCAAAACTAAATCCCATTCCAAACTCAGATTAGCCTAAATTGACTCTTAAAGTCCCAACTAGGTTAACTAAATTAACTAACTTCCCTAGTCATTTAAACATATGCTACGGTCCGTTAAAACTCACAATTAAACTATCTTTAACATCCTCAACATGTTTAAGAATATTAATTGTGTTTACATCAAACTTTCAAACTGTCTTATCTGTCTGTGTTCTTAGGTTTTTCAAATTAAATGGTTGTTCAATCCTTGTCTGGTCTCAGTTCACGTTATTAATAAGGTATTTCAATTCACTGTACTCTTTCAAAGAACCTAGATACCTTCAATAAATATTAGCTATTATCAGGGTTAAATGACAGTTTATCACTTTTCATTATAAACCAAAATTAAGCTAATGTTATTGAAGAGGGTGTAGTTAAAATAACTAAATAGTTATTTCAAAACGCTACACAACACTCTAGAAAGTGCTCTATTAATACAGGACATTTACCATATTTTGAATAGCAAGAGTTTTTGGTCCAACTTTTTAAACCCAGCTCAAACTTTTATTAGAACTGATAAATTGAACACTTCACCAAACTGTGAGCCACCGTGGACATCTTTACCCTTCTGGCTACCTCAGACTAGCCTCGCAACGTCCAAAGTGACCAGATCACCAGAGACCATCAGGTTCACATCAGGAAACGGGTCAAGACAATAGACTTCTTCCAGACCGTCTGGATCCACTAGGACCGTGATCTGGTAAAGGTAAACCTGGGCTATTATTAGAACCTGGTGTCATATCGTTAATCATTCAGAGATTATTAATCATTTATTCATAGTGATAAATAAAATAAACTTAGCCAGGTTAATTATTAATTCCCAAACTGTTTCCTAAGAAACTCCCATGAGATCTTTTATAATCACTTCAATAAATTCTTTGTGTTTTATTTTGTTTTATCCAATAGTTAAAATATAGAATAATAAAACTGATTTATATAAAGTAAAATTTCCCTTTGCATCAAATGATTAAGGTTTGTGATTCCATGGCAAACCCAAAAGAACCTAATTTCAGTTCCAATCAAATAGTAAAAACAAATGAAACTGATATCCATAACTTAATGAATATTAAGATTTGATTACTCTAATATCTGGTCAACAACTTATTAACATGTACATCTATACACAGTGATATATTATTTCTGCCATTTACAATAATGTATTTCATAAAAATCCCAAGGTCTAATGAAATCTAAAGACCGTACCACTTTAGAAACATGTATGTCACTTTTTAAAGCAGACAAACCCAGGACTGATCAAATCCTTCTGGTTTTTGAATTGTTTCCATTATATTATCAATGGTTTGAATAACTCCAGTTGCTTTGGTTAAATGTGTATGATCTGATACACGGAAGGCTTTTCAAATTGTCAGCTGATTTCAAAACATGAGAAATTCCACACATGGCGATTAAAAATCATGGATGTTAACCGGTTAGGTCATACAGTGTGTAGTGTGCATCCACACAACATAAACAACACACCATACAAAACGACTTCACTCACAAAGCAGATGTAAAAATCTCACAGAACTTCTCAAAATCAAATGCAACTTCAGGGTAAAAAAACATGACAGCTTCATTTTAATTATATATATTATAAACAACAATTAACTAGTGATAGTTTTGTTGCCAGGTATAACAAATAATACAGTCACATTTAACAGCTCCTTTGTCCTTGAGGAACACCAGATATGCTGTGATTTTGGGCCAAGACAATCAGACATGCTGGATTTCCCTGATTTGTTAACAGAGAAGTCCAGACGTCCTTTTGAGCAGACCAGGGCATTTTAACACACCTCACACAGCAGGAATATCGGATAGGATTATCTTTGGAGCCATTACGGTTCTCAGGGACGCCCTTAAGATTGTTGGAAGGAGAGAATCAGGGCACAAATAAGCATAAATATTCTGCAATTTGAACCAGGCTAAAGTGTTTCTCGTAATAATCCTGTATTCTTTTGACAGTAGAGTTCTCAACAGGACATTAACCTCAATGATATTGTATACCTCCTCTCCAGTCTTCTTTGAACCACTGTGTTTCTGGAGGAAAATGAGTCAGTATCTTGCATACAAGTCACACTATAGGCTCTCCCTCTGTATGTTTGTCTTTGTCCACAGGCCGAAGTTCCTCTCGTGAAATAAAACTGCTTGTAGCTTTATCAGGATCTGGAATGACAGGATGTGCCATACTGTGTGCATAGGTGTGTGTGTTTGCTGGATCTGTGTTCTCAGTACCACCCCCTGCAGAGAGCTATGACTGAGGCCTGTCACCTCTCTGCCAATCAGATTTCTCTTATCACAAGCCAGATGAGAGCCAAGCCAATCAGACTCATAATTAATTTCCTGAAATCACGCAGTTGTGCACCGTTCCACTTGTGGTCAAGAACTGGCAGCTACAATAGGGTAGAGTGGGAGCTTATAGTGAACAATCTGAATCAGCAATATGGGGAAAAACTCCTGAGTAAGGATCAAAACAAAAATCACATGGTCCATTCTACAAACTGATTTCTGTTCCGGAGAAAACAATGACTCAGCAAGTACTTAATACTAGAGTTTCTCAGAGACCTTCCTCTAACGTAGAACTACACTTTCGCATACAGAATACATGAGTAAACGTTTATAAGGTGTTTTTGACAAAATCCACTAACTTAGCAGTTTGTTGTACACAGATTAATTAATTGAGTTTAAAGATAAAGTAACTAAGGAATTCTTAATAAACGGTTTAGATTGGTGATTCCTAAACCTTTTATCCCAAATCCCACCTCAGTACATAGTGTCTATTAGTACCATCATGGCTAACATAAAATGTAGTTAAACAAGCTTATTGTTTTCTGCCGGTTAATGTCTGTATCTCACCTCCCCGCCCTACAAATCGGTCTGGGTTGCCAGATACTCAACGTTATTTCACACAAAATCTGTTAAAAAAAAACCTCTCAAGCATGAAAGCAGGTGATTCTCAACATACAGACTCTAATCTAGGCTACAAGTTGTATTTAGAATGAACTTAAATGTTTTAGTGACTTTCATTTATCAAAAAGCTCATTACTTCATGCATTGTTCTTGACCATATTTATGTTTTCACCTGTCCTGTTCTGGAGTTTGAAAACTCTGTGCATGTTGTGCTTTTTATTTCTGTGAAATACCAGATCACATGTGGAGTATGCATGGTTGGACTAAGGCTTAATCTCCTATTCTCTGTCTCTTACTTCTTTATGTTCCCCTAATGCCTAGTTTATACTTCTTCGACACTTAGTTTGCGTTCACATGTAGTGATGGAGATGTTTTTGATTTGTACTTCTCTGTTGGTGTTTTGAAGCAATTCTTCTCCAGGACAGCAGAAGGAAAAAAACTTTGCTGCAGTAACGTCTCTGGATGACCAAAGTTTGTTTACTTCAGCTTAGTAATGGCCGACAGAGAGTGAATTTTGATTTGGAACAGCTTGATGTCAAGGAACAATCAGTGCTGTTAAAAAGAATTAAACGGGAGTAAAGAAAACAGAGGTGTCTGTCCACTGAACAGGACAAAGCAGAAGACGAGTGAATATGCAACTTCAACCTTTGAGTAAGTAAGTAAAGTTTATTTATATAGCACTTTTCACAGAAAAAAAATCAAAAAGCGCTTCACAAAACAGAACCCAACATGATCAAAAGAAAACAAATAAGATCAATAAAACAAACAAAGTATCATTACAAATCAAAATTGTTAAACAACAACAAGAGAACATAAAAGAGTTATTTAAAAGCAGTTTTAAATATTTGGGTCTTCAGCTGCTTTTTAAAGGAGTCCAGACTGTCTATACAGCGTCAAACTAAAGGAAGTTCATTCCAAAGTCGAGGTGCAACAGACTGGAAGGAGCGATCACCTCGACTTTTAAATCTGGTCCTTGCACGCAAGAGGGAGGGAGAGTGATTGTGTCTGTGTGTGACTGTTTTTCTGTCAGGTTTCGTCCCCCCCCTCTCTTTCTGTGACATGCTAGACCCTCCTCGGCAGAGAGTATCCTCCCTGGCTGCGCCTCGGCATTGGTGGTGCCTTTCTCCAGTGGCGTGCTGGGGTGTCTCGGGGTCTGGGGGCGTCTGCCTGCTCTTCTTCCTGTGGCGGCCTGGTGGGATCTGGGCCCCCGGGGGTGGTCGGGCCTCTGCTGGGGCTGGTTCGCTCCTGGGTCTCGGGTCTCTGGTTCCGGCTAGATCTACCCTGGATGGCCGGCTGCAGGCGGTGCCTGTGAGCTCCTAGCCGCGACCCCCCAGGGGCTCTAGCGCGGCGACTGCCGGGGGGCCCACGTGGGGTGAGCCTCTGCGCCCTCTGGGGGAGAGTTTAGCGACTGCCCTGATGGCGGTCTCCCTGGGGTGTCCGTGCCCTGGGTGACCTCTGGACGTCTGGGGCCTGGACCTCCTCCGCGTCCTACATGGGCCTTGGGGACGGGTCTGTGGCTCCTCGAACTTATTATTGAATGTTTCAATAGAGAAACCTTACATAAACAAGCGCGCGTATACACACAGGTGATCACAAGGTGCTCACATAAAGACGGACTCAGGTGTTTTCAGACACATTGACTGGGGCTGTGGTTGACACTGAACTCTCTTGAACTGGTGTATACGTATACATTTGAAGAATATCACAACTGTTGTGTATTCATATGCTGTTTGTTGCTGTTGTATCTTTTCTCCCTGTTTTGTTTGTGCTTTATTTACAGGTCTAGAAGTGGATTCTTCACGTCTCTTGTTCTCATCTTTTTCTGTTTACTTTCTCCCCCATCCCTCTTTCTGTACC
>SSNR01000059.1:1246568-1369546 GCA_006937965.1 Callopanchax toddi | reverse complement strand
TTGGAACTGTTAGGAGATTCTGGTCTGTGGACCTGAGAGCTCGGGTTGGAGCGTATGGCTTTATCAGTTCAGTAACATAAACAGGAGCTTGACCATGTAGGGCCCTGAAAGTTAGAGTCAGGATTTTAAAATGAACTCTACATTTAACAGGTAACCAGTGCAGAGACTTCAGAATAGGAGTGATGTGATCTTTCCTGTTTGCTCCAGTGAGGAGCCTCGCTGCAGAGTTCTGGACCAGCTGAAGGCCATAAAGGGCTTTTTGGTTCAAACATGTGAAAAGTGTGTTACAGTAATCTAGACGGGAGGAGATAAAAGCATGAAGAACCATTTCCAGTTCAGGTTTTGACACCAACCTGTACCTTTGAGGGATATTGAAGGATTATATAAATGTTTGTACTTTTTCTCCAAGACATTTCTCAACCTGATCCATATCTGCTTCTGTGAGATTCAACTACTTCTCTGTTGATTCTGGCGTCAAGCCAGGAATGATCTTGGGTTGTTGGGCTGACCAATCAGAGACGCGCATTCAACAGATAGTTAGAAAAGTGAGCTTGACTCAGTCTGTCCTTGCGAGCCTGTTGAAGAGCCCTTGCAACGATGGATAATGGCAATAATATCTCGGTTTGAGTTTTCTCCACCGTGTAGATTGGACCCATATCTTTTCAGATGTGCTTGGCGATCGCAGCAGTAATCTCCTTCCACTGGCGGGAGCTACGTTGTGTGTGACGAGCCTGTTGCAGCGTCTGCCTCTGGAGTTTGTTATGAGCACATACGCCAACATTTAACGCAGCTGTTGCTCATTGACTGTCTCTGTATTCTTTGCCGTGGTTTTTGCTCAGGTGATAAAATAAATTTGTGCTGTTGGAGTTCATTGTTAGGACCGGGAGCCAGCAAACTTTACAAACAACTGCTGTCTGGTCCACTTCGGTCTTTTTATATTTAAACCACATCCATGAGACAGAAGTTGTCCCTCATTTATTTACAAGCCCCTCGGTTTGGATTGGCTAGTTATCCTGTTAACCCTGGCTTAAAACGTGTCTGCCTCCATGTTTTGCTGCGAAGTGCATGCATGGGCATGCCGTAAAGGGCTTTATGATGTAAATTACTGCCATAAATCTTCTAACCGTGGCGTAAACAATAGAGCTTTTTATTTGACAATAGACATTTTCTATCATCCAGATGAAATATTTTGTCATATCACACAGCCCTAGTGGATAAAGGCGTTGTGTGTCTCCGTACTGACGCAGACGGAGAAGTATAAATTTAGTCTCTTGGTCCTAATTGCCAGCTGTTTTTTACACACAGTACAAGCTGGAGTTAAAGGAGACACAGGCAGGCTGTAACAGTCCTGGACAAGGCACATCTACTCCACGTTCCAGACTCTCCTTCGCCAAAAGTTAATTGTTTCCATATTAGACGATAAATTACACAGTCATTCTGTCACTCTGTCTCCATGTCACTTATTCGTTTCCATCACTCTTTCTCTCATTTTCACCTCTTTGTTTTGGCTGTGTCCGTTTTTCCACTCATTGACTTAAAAAATAATGGATTTTTAAACTAATATAGTAGGTGTGATATCTGTGATTTGTAATAAAGTCCAGTCTCTTTGCACACTTCCTGTTCCTCCATGTGTCAGTGATTGTCTGACTACCCGCAGTCTACAAGTTATTCTGTCAAAAATAACTGTTTAACTGAACATTAGGGCACTTTTGAGAAAATTCAAACATTCGGCTTGCATATACTGAATGGGCTATTTCGTATTCAGAGTGCTCCTATATTGGTTTAGGTTTTTAGGGTTTGGCATACATTTATTTTTCCTTTCCTGTGGTGAAAAACACATGCTAAGGAACAGCTCCCCCAAGCCCATTTATGCAATTCTGTTTCTGTACCATAAATAAAGGGGGGGGAAACGGACCAAAATGGGTTCTGCTCAGGTACCAGATGTCTAGGCATTTTGGTTCGTCAATCCTAAAAAATAACAGGTGATGGAACAAAAAATTTAATAAATTCCAGTCCACCAACTGCTGGGTTATGCCCCCACCCTCTACCCCCATAAAAGTTAGAAGTCTGGCTTTTTGGTCATCATCTGGAGTGTTCCACAAAAAGCATGGGCTGGAAGAAACATCAGAACCCCTCCATTCCCCCTGTAGGAGCTGAATCCCAAAGCAGGTGTCTGGATTGTTGTTAATCTTTCACATCTTAGATTTTCAGTTTGAATGAGCTTGACTCTGGATTACAGATCCTTCTCAAAAAATTAGCATATTGTGATAAAGTTCATTATTTTCTGTAATGTACTGATAAACATTAGACTTTCATATATTTTAGATTCATTACACACAACTGAAGTAGTTCAAGCCCTTTTGTTTTAATATTGATGATTTTGGCATACAGCTCATGAAAACCCAAAACTCCTGTCTCAAAAAATTAGCATATTTCATCCGACCAATAAAAGAAAAGTGTTTTTCATACAAAAAAAGTCAACCTTCAAATAATGATGTTCAGTTATGCACTCAATACTTGGTGGGGAATCCTTTTGCAGAAATGACTGCTTCAATGCGGCGTGGCATGGAGGCGATCAGCCTGTGGCACTGCTGAGGTGTTATGGAGGCCCAGGATGCTTCGATAGCGGCCTTAGGCTCATCCAGAGTGTTGGGTCTTGCGTCTCTCAACTTTCTCTTCACAATATCCCACAGATTCTCTATGGGGTTCAGGTCAGGAGAGTACCACAGTAATCCCATGGTCAGTAAACCATTTACCAGTGGTTTTGACACTGTGAGCAGGTGCCAGGCCGTGCTGAAAAATGAAATCTTCATCTCCATAAAGCTTTTCAGCAGATGGAAGCATGAAGTGCTCCAAAATCTCCTGATAGCTAGCTGCATTGACCCTGCCCTTGATAAAACACAGTGGTGGACCAACACTAGCAGCTGACATGGCGCCCCAGACCATCACTGACTGTGGGGACTTGACACTGGACTTCAGGCAGTATTTTGGGGTTTTCATGAGCTGTATGCCAAAATAATCAATATTAAAACAATAAAAGGACTTGAACTACTTCAGTTGTGTGTAATGAATCTAAAATATATGAAAGTCTAATGTTTATCAGTACATTACAGAAAATAATGAACTTTATCACAATATGCTAATTTTTTGAGAAGGACCTATTCTTGAATTTGGAATGTAGATGTAGGTTAAACTCTTGATAAAAAAACTGCCTTCATTAATCTTAACTTAGATATAGACCCTGTGCACGAGAAAATGCTAACTTCCGGGTTTGAGACCGGATGTACTGTCTTTCGTTTCCTGTAGCTGTATTTGACGGTGAATCCTTACTGCGAAGATGGACTACAGAATCATGTCCAAATTACGAAAAGGAAAGGATCGGGTTTAAAAAAGGTTGTTGTATATCAGAGGACGCGCTAGACTTTTTGGTTTTCCGTCATTTTGACTGACAGGGTTTAAAAAATCCGGTCATAATCTATTTTTATCCGTCACTTATTAATTTGAAAAATTATAATAATTACATTTTCAGTAGCATTATTACTCAAACACCGGGCCCATTTAGCACATAAATCCATAGGATTAGATACTAAATTAGTCGATCAGCCAGTCATCAGATAGACATTTCTAAAAACTTCGTTTGGAATCGAGCGCCTCGCAGCGAGGTGCAGCTCTGTGCGCTCCACGGGACTCTGATTACAGAATATTAACGTTCATTATGAGATCATGAGAGACAGTGAGAGAGGGATGAGGGGTTCACATATTTTTCATTGAGATACTCAGGGGAAAACCTGGCGCTGCTGTTTAATGCGACCTCCTCACGTTTGGAGTCCAGTTCTATGTGCGCGCAGCTCGCGGAGCAGATTTTGCGTGTCAACAAGCCTCCACAGCCTATGAACGCTACTCTGAGGGCGCATTACAACAGGGAGTGTAGTTAATCCATATCTGATCGCGCACTGAGCACCGGATTGCAAAGGGGCTTTTGAGCGGTTCGGGTCTGACACCTGATGGTGGACCAGTGTTCTTCTGCTGCAGAGCGCAGGACGTCTGGATCACAGGTCTGCACACAGCAGCACAGAACCTCAGTCTGGGCTGCAGGTATTAGTTGGTGGAGATGCTGCACTATTTCTGCATCCTTGGTTCGAATTATTAGAGGGGACAATTCAGTGATTTCCTATGACGGTATGGACGGGCAGGCTCGTGCGCAAACCTGTCAGAATGACCGGTGCCCAAAGTTAAAAAAAAAAAAAAAAAACGGTTAAATACGGGAAATTTCCGGTTAACGGGACCCCTGCTATATATTAGGATTTACGATGGGGAAGGTTGTGAACACCTCATCTCTCTCTCATGAAATCATAATGAACGTTAATATTATACAGAGTACCGCAAAGCGCACAGAGCTGTGCCTCACCTGCTGCTGCGCTGCGCTCCACTCCGGAGAGTTTTTATTTCTATATGATGACTGGCTGATGGACTAATTTAGTGTCTAATCCTATGGATTTATGTGCTAAATGGGCCCGGTGTTAGATCAATCGAATAGGAACCGAACGATCTGCAGCTTCTAAACAGGTTCTCCAAACCGCGACCGTCAGCGGAGGATTACACAGCATGTAAACAAACCGTAAAAAAGCCACAGCATATACACAAATAATTTACGTTGGTAAGGGTCTCAAACTATAAGTATTGACGATGGGGAAGGTTGTGACTTACCTTCAAAATGAGATAAATCCTGCGAAATATAAAATGTGAAGCCTTTCTCTCGTTTGCTCTTTGGCGCAGGGAAAAACTATCAACAAGTCGGTGAACATCATCAACAGAAATATTAGGCAAATGCCCTAGACATCTAGAAAAATTTAAATTGCCGCTTAGTCCACTCATTTTGTCGACTTCTTCGGGAATACAAGACCGTAAATAGGGTGCGACCAGGCGAGAATATCAAACCGGAAATAAAACACTGGACAGGAGTCTTCCCACCGGAAGTAGCATTTGCTAACGTGCACAGGGTCTATTCTGATGGTAGTTTCATCCACTAAAGTCAGGTGTTGAGATAAGTCAAATAGAGCAGGAGCAAAAGAAGAAATTCAGAACGTATATCAGCAGTTTTGTATGACGAACATGAAGAGGGCCACAGAAAGGAAAATGCAAGACAAATGATGTGGACATGATTCAGTAAGAAAACAAAAGCTGTAGGATGATGAATGGCATAGTGAGGAAGACAATGGGGAGAAGATGTGAGTCAGCAGCTAGTTGGAGACAAAGAGTCAGAAAAAGGTAGATGAATGAAGATGGTAGAAATTGAAGTCAACAGTCGCTATGTAGAAAAACTCAGTTCTTTATTGAGTTGTGGTGACTAAATCAACCATTTTACCCACACATTTTTTTATTTGATTACACTTGATTGATGCAGAGCCTCCTTCTCCTCCTCGCCGAACTACTCACTCACTGGGAGAACGCGTCTTGTTAGGACTGAAGCCCCTAAGCGGACTTTCCGTCTGCTCCTACCCTCACACCAGGAAGAACCGCTGCCAGACCAGCAGTTTTTTTTTCCACAGTTTCCCTGCCGCCGCTCCTGGCGGTCTGCACCTACAGCTGTTCTGACTGAGCAGAGCTAGCGGTTATGGGGCACGGGAGAGGTCCGGGTGGTGGAGCCGGAGCGGGTTACCTTTGGGCTTGATGAGGGCCTGGATGAACGCCCTCCCCGCCTCGTCCTCCTCCTCTCCACATTTTGAGGTACTGTGCATAGCCACACAAGCTAATGCTAACATAGCAACTCCCGTGTGCTACAGACAGCTGTCAGCTCGGTTCGCCTGAACAGCAGATCGTTCTGAGCTTTTAGGAGAAAATGTAAATTCACATGTAAGGATTACCCATCTGAAACATTCATTGAAAAATGCTGAGGAAGTGCTTCTTCTAATTGTTCCTTCAACCTTAGCTTAGTAAACTACACTGTCAGTTTATCCACAAGTCAGGCTGCCAGGTTATTTTTCCATTGCATTCAGGATCAAATACCTAAAGCCAATCAGAAGCGAGGGTTGTGCATATCATTAATACTAATGAAAATCCTTCTGTTTCAAACACAAGTTTGAAACAGCAAACTGTTGCATCTACCGTAATAATAGAAGCATCATAGCTTTTCTCTTTATAAAAATTACACACATAGCGTTTATGTACACTAGAGAACACTGCAAAACTACCTGTATAAGGAATGAGTTTACCACACAGGTTTTTAGACCCTCACACACTCACGCACACACACAAAACCAACACTCACCCTCCACGTATCTAAACAGAATAAAAACGATAATTTGAAACAAAAATATGTGGCATTTAGGAGTTAAATCTCAGTCTGTTCATGTCTTCAGATTATATAACTGCACTTATTGGTGCATCATGTGACCAGCTGTGTAGTTATTAGGGATGAGCGGGATATCCGTTTCAGACGAGGATCGGCACGGATAATGCATATTTTCCAAATACGAGCATCGTCCGAGTGAAACATGTTATTATCTGTGCTCGGGCTGAAAGAAATTCCTGATTGGGTAACTGTCTGACTGTCCTCTGTTCGCGCTCTCTGCCCGGCAATCACACAGAGCGCCTATGGAGACGCGCACTTGGACCAGGGCCAGGTGTGCGCCGCGCGTATCTGAGCAGACGCGTGGTGCCCATGAGAAGATACTGCAGCCGGGACCTGCAGGGCCTCCTGAAATGGACCGAACTAGTGTGTGGTTCAGAGTTGGTTCGGCTTGGAGGAGGAGGAGGCGGGGGGACAGGCGATCGCTCTGCGTCAACCAGACTGGCTCTGGTGAACCCGAGCGTTTCCTAGTGGACTATCGTTGGTCCAGACTTTTTAAATTCATACTTTGATTTGACCGGTCCATAAAACCAGATCAGCGGGCCCACGGACACTGGGCCCGCTGATCTGGGAGCCCAGTGTCCCCAGATCAGCGGGCATCACGCGCAGGCGCCTCGGCTGCCGCACTGACTCTCGAGTGACGCAGGAGTTCCCCCGCCCATCCGACCGACTGGAATGTTCTCTCTCTCTTTCTACCCATGTGCAGGGTATCTGCGGGTCCTTAAAAAGCCTTAGAAGGTCGTAAATTTTATTTTCTAAAATTAAGGCCTTAAATATCATTAAAAATGATAAATACAGTAGTCCTTAAATTCAGTGTCCAAAGGTCTTAAATTTCTAGGGCCCCTATGATTTCTGGGTTACGAACATCTGAAACTCAGCAGCACACCAGACCGCAAGAGTCTAGAAGGGTCTAGGTCACTTAAGGCTGTTATCTCATTAATTCAGAAAAAAGAGCTTTTAAAATTATTTTTAGGTAAATGCAATACACTTACATAAGATACAGTATAATGCAGATCAATCTTTGTCTTGAGGGGTTTTTTTGCACTTTCAGTTCCAATAAAAGTTTAGTCAGAACAATTTGTAAGGTGGTCACATCCCCTTTCCCATTCCGTGAATGTAAGGTCTTAAATTTGGTCAAATTGGCATAAAAACAGGTCTTAAAAAGTCTTAAATTTGGCTTCCTTAAACCTGCAGATACCCCGCATGTGACTGTCGGCGGGGTTTTTTCCACCGTTAGCAGCTGCCCCCTACTGGGACAGCTGAGAACTGTCAGTTTTTTATCTTCCTCTCTTACCCTATCAATATAACATGTTTCGCTCTGTTATGCACATGTCATCTGCAAGGCAGGCACCTCATGGCAGCCAGCCGGGTTCACTATGTAACCATGTCAAGTTCCTGATTGACAGGACGCTGTCTTTTTGGCAATAAAAAGAATTCTGATTCTGATATGAATACTGCAGTCAGTCCGGATGCACTCCAGACTCTGGATGGGGAGAGTTCTTGGAGATTTTCAGATGATGACTGGCTCATCAGCTGATTTAGTGTCTATTAGTCCTATGGATCTGAGTTGAACTGGACCTGGTGTTAGATCAACTGATCCATCAGAACCACGAGATCCTCTGCAGCTTAAACACTCGCGACCCTCTGAGGATGAAAAGGTTGAGGAACAATTACAATATTATTGAAAAGGGATGAAATAATGCTGCTGAAAATGTAATTAATATAATTTTTATAATTAATAAGTGATGGATAAAAATAAATTATGACCACAATTTTTTAACCCTGTCAGTCAAAATGACAGAAAACGAAAAAGTCTAGCGCGACCTCTGCTGTAGCTATATGGTTGTGTGCTCCAAGACATCCCAGAATGCAAAGCAAACTTTCCTACTGGAAGTGGTTTGGCTTGAACTAGTAGCATACATCTGTAGCTGTGTCGATTCAACGTCAGACCACTCATATTATACATTAGGGATGGGGAACCATCAGGCCCGCCACGCAATGTCAAAGAAATAATTAAACTCAGAGGGAAAGGGGGCGCTGTGGAATCACGAACCAAGATGGCAGCTTAAAGTGGATGCTCCGTGTAGCCGGCACCCAGGGGAGGATTAAGGTGCACTGGGGCCCCTAGGCTACACTTGTTCAGGGGCCCCCCTAGTCTGTGACCCGAAACTTTGACCGCTACCGATTCTTCCAATCGCGTGTGTGTGTGTGTATATATATCTATATATATATATATCTATATATATATATATCTATATATATATATATATATATATATATATATATATATATATATATATATATATATATATATATATATATGAGAATATTATTTATTTATTTGTTTACCCAGTCAGTGTTGCTTATGATTTTGTGGACCAATACAGTTTAAGAATATTCTTGCATGTAAATTTAAATAAAATCATATATTTCAGGGTTTTTCCTGAGGTGGTACCATCCTGACCATTTTGACTGACGGTAAAAAAAAGAAGTCCGGTCCTAATCTATTTTTACTCATCACTTATTAATTTAGAAATTATATTAATGACATTTTCGGCAGCATTATTTCATTCCTTGTAAAAAAAATATTGTAATCGTTCCTTGACCTTTCCTCCTCCACTGCAGTTTGGAGAACCTGATGTTTAATGAAGCTGCAGAACAGAAGATCGTGGTTCTGATGGTTCAGCTCAGTTGATCTGCACACCAGGTCCAGTTCAGTTCATAAATTCAGACTGATCTAGAGAATAAACCAGCTGATCACAAAGTCTTCATCTGGAGAACTCTAATAACTCTCCCCGTCTGAGGACTGGCGCAGCGCATGAGCGCATCCACGCGATCGCCTCCGATTGCAGCATTTATGTGTCTCAGTTCAGTTCATAAATCCAGACTGATCTAGAAAATAAACCAACTTGGTTGAACGCTATGCGAGTTCTCGTTCTCTGAACCACTGAGCTCCCGGATTCTGGACGTGGCGCGTCCAGAATCCGGAGCGCTGCGCATTTACGCAGGAGGAGTCCCTCTGACAGGCTGCTGCAGCCTCTCGCCAATACAGCGCGGTCTGATGGCGTGCGCACACGCACGCACGCACACACACACACACACAGGTGTGTGATTTTAATCCGTCAAATGACCGAAAATGACGAAAAACGATCAGCTAGCGTCGCAAAAAACCAGGTGGACCCGCTACGTCGGTACCACCGGTTCCTCATAAATCCTGGAACCGTATTTGTTTTAGTACCGACTTGGTAGAGAAGAACTGGGTTTTTTGACAACACTACTGGATACAAAACCCCCCCAAAACAATATTTACCTGTTTGCTGCAACTGCATAACATCCACACAGCTGCGGGCAGAGTGAAATCAGCTGGAGGCGGCCGCTATGCAAATTTGAAAAACCCTGCTGACCAATGGGGGCCCCCAGACACACGGGGTCCCTAGGCTTCAGCCATACCTAGCCTGTGCATTAATCCGGACCTGCCGGCACCAAAAACCTCGACAAACCCAATATTTGAAGCGCAAAAAAGTTGAAAATGTGTAAATCAGCTAATCCTAAGAACTGTGATATATTTACACGACAACGTGGTTCCCAAAAACCAGCTAAAATCGACACGTCGACAAAAGGCCAAGACAACGTGGAGACCGCTAGCACTAGCAACATGTGCGACCTTAGCATGGTGCTATCCGAACTCCGATCATTACATTCGGAGTTCAGTGGATTTGGAACCAAACTGGACAACATAAATGACCGCATGGGCGAAATGACGAAATCTATCGCTACCTTGGAAAGAAGCTTGACGGAGGTGAAGCAAAATGTAACCGCTAACGCTACACAATTGGAAGAAGCCGAAAATAGAATCATGTCGGCGGAGGAACTCCTGGAAAAAAGTTCGGCCGACCTCAATAAAGCCATGAAACGGAGATCCTACCTGGAGGCAAAAACCGACGACCTTGAGAACCGAAGCCGAAGGAAGAACCTCCGCCTGTTTGGACTCCGGGAGGGTGCTGAAGGCCAGCGACCATTGTTGGAGTTTGTACGAGAGGCGCTGCCCCGCTGGCTGGGGACCGATAGATCCTTTGTTATCGAAAGAGCTCATCGTACACTGGCACCTCCAAAACTGGGTCAA
This sequence comes from Callopanchax toddi, assembly GCA_006937965.1. Taxonomy (NCBI): domain Eukaryota; kingdom Metazoa; phylum Chordata; class Actinopteri; order Cyprinodontiformes; family Nothobranchiidae; genus Callopanchax; species Callopanchax toddi. Next base: position 1,359,074 of record SSNR01000059.1, on the reverse strand, counting down.
CACAGAGCTGTTCTTGTTCGTTTTCTGCATTTCCAGGACAGAGAATTTATTTTCCGCTCTACAAAAGAACGCAATATTGAGCATGACGGGAACAAACTTTTCTTCACCCAGGACTTCTCGGCTGAGACCATTCGATTACAGTCCGAGTTCAACAACGTCAGAAAAGTGTTCGCCGAGAGAGGGCTGTTCCGTGGGTTCCAATATAATCCATGCAAGATGAGGATCCTCCACAATGGGAAGCTGCAGATGTTCGCATCTCCAAAGGAGGCTGAGGACTTTCTCCGCAGATGCGCTCGTCAGGAATAACTATAATGCTATAGAGACATCTCTTCTCTTTTCTTTCATTTATTCTCTTCGTGTTTTAATACATGATAATTTCTTTGGTTAAAACTTTTACCCTGGGGAAAGAGAATTTAAATGGTCGAGATGTCGAGACGTTAAAGTTGAATACTGTTTTGGGACAATGTTATCAGGTTTACTTGGGTTTTATATATTTGTTCTGTTTGGTTCGGCATGTGCATGGTTCGCGGACACCTCTGCTGTTTTTGAAGTTGGGTTTACAGTTTAGCTACTCCTCTTATTAGTGGATTAGCACAAACCCCCGTTTATTAGTCTGAGTAAGGGAGGGGAGGGGGTACACAGATGTTATGTGTCATTTTAGGGATTTTTCTTGTTTTGTTTTGCTTGTGTTTTTTGTTTTGTTTGTTTGTTCGTTTTTTTGTTTCCAACTCAAGAGTATGTTGTACTTTATGTTAGCACAGTTTTCAACCATGTTATCTCTGGGAAAACCTATGTAGTGATATACACTTTGTAAATTCACTAATAAGTTTTGGAAGTTTTATATGGAGAAAATATCTCCAATACTATCACTTATATTCAGTGTTTACAGGAATTATCTAGGTTCTTTGAAAGAGTACAGTGAATTGAAATACCTTATTAATAACGTGAACTGAGACCAGATAAGGATTGAACAACCATTTAATTTGAAAAACCTAAGAACACAGACAGATAAGACAGTTTGAAAGTTTGATGTAAACACAATTAATATTCTTAAACATGTTGAGGATGTTAAAGATAGTTTAATTGTGAGTTTTAACGGACCGTAGCATATGTTTTAATGACCAGGGAAGTTAGTTAATTTAGTTAACCTAGTTAGGACTTTAAGAGTCAATTTAGGCTAATTTGAGTTTGTTATGGAATTTAGTTTTGGCTTAATTTAGAGTGGAAGAATTAAGCTTTATCAAAGCAAACCTCTCGATCAGAAAGTGGTGTTCGCTCACTGAAAGGTGATCCTGGATCCTGGAGCCTGTCAGATCCTGGATCTGACAGGCGTTGGTTTCTCCACGAGCTGAGGCTGGAGTCCCCAGACTCGGAGTGGTGGTCCTGGAAGGCGTGGCCGCCGAGAACCTCGCCGGACAGTCCGTGGATACGTCCCGGTCAGCAAGGGAGGCATTTCAGCAGGCATGCTGAACTCATTTCTGACCTTCCCGTGGTGAGGGAGAGACTGAGAGGCCTTGTTCAAAGCTGATAAAGGTTCAGCTAAGATAGCAGCATAGCAGCTCCAACTGCTTCAGGCTGTAGCTCAGACCAAGACTGAGACTGTATGAAGACTCGACAAGACTGTGAAGACAAGACTGCCTCGTACCGGAACTGAGTATTAGTTTTGACACGAGTTATCTTAAATTTTAACCAATCAGAAGATATTAAGTGTACTAATCAGAACTGAGTTAGTGGAGTTGTGAATCGTTCTGATTGGACAAGGGACTGTGAGGGAGTTACCAAGTCACATGACTTCCGCCCGTTAACACTCACATTATAATGTAGAAAATGCATGAAAATAGCAGAGAAGCATTATAACACTTTGAGTGTGAGTGTGTGGATGTCCTTGGAGCAGGAACACAGGCGAATGTTCTGTAAACAAGAGATTACAGTTGGAACACCAGTCATTTGGTGTTAAAGAAGAGACTCCTTTACAGAGAGTGTTTTATTAGACCAGCTAGTGTCCAGTTAAGGTCATCTGGGAGATGGACACCTGAAAGTGGACAGTTGGACACCTGTAGGAATCTTGATTCAGGTTAAAACATAATCCAAGAGTGATTGTATTCCAAGTTATTGGGAAAAAGATGGATTATTGTTGTGATGGTCAACAGAGGCCAAAGGTCAGAGGATGTAGCCTATTTGGTGAGGCTACACCTATAAAGTATGGAACAAGTGAATACGTATAATATTTCTGAAATAAAAATAACAAGTTGGAATGTCAGGGGACTCAGATCGAGAATAAAGTTAAAACAAGATATCAATAGAATTAAGTTACTCAAATCAAAAATAGTTTTTGTACCTTACAAGCTGTGAATTACAATCTGTAAAGAATAGATGGCCCGGACAGGTGATACACTCATCTTACAATACCTATGCAAGAGGTGTACTTATTTTGATTCATAGAAGCATACCATTTCAGTTGATAAAAACAATAAAAGACCCTGCCGGTAGGTATGTAATTGTTCAGGGCAATTTTCTTTCTATTACTTTAAATTTAGTAAATTTGTATGGACCGAATGAAGACAAACCAAAATTCTTTGAAGATTTGTTTCTTACTGTGTCAGCTTTACGAGGATTCTACATAATTGGAGGAGATTTCAACTGCACTCTAAATCCAAAAATACATCGTTCATCAGGTTTGGACAACAATAAAGCTCAAACCAGACAATTAATAAATCAACACATATTGGATGTAAACCTAGTAGAAGTGTGGAGGGAACAAAATCCGGATAAAATTAAATTTTCCTGTTACTCAGGTATACATAGGTCCCGCTCGCGTATAGATTATTTTCTTGTTTCAAGAGAACTTTTGTCTAGGATCAAACAGTGTTGCTATGATGGTATAGTAATCAGTGATCAAGCAGCTATCTCACTAAATATCTACATGGGTGATTTTATCTGTAGACAGTTCAATTGGCCATTTCAGGCAAGATGGCTACAGGATTCAAATTTTGTTAAATTTATAGGAGAAAAGATAGATGGCTACTTCGAGTTGAACACGGCCCAAACTAGTGCCTCAATTAGGTGGGAAGGTTTTAAAGCATACATCCGAGGTGAAACTATTAATTAAACGAGTACAAAGAATAAACAGCGAAGACAACAAATGGAAACTTTGGATAAGCAAATTAAATCGCTTGAGATAGATTGTAACATTAGTGATGACCCGTTAAAACAAAGTGAACTGCTACGCTTGAGAACTGATTATAATAAACTATCTTATGAAGCAGCTGCAAAAAGTTTGTTGTGGTTAAAACAATCTTATTATGATCAAGGCGAAAAAGCGGGAAAACCACTAGCATGGAGAATGAAGAAAAAGCAGACTGAGAGGGCAATTAATAGCATAAAGACATCCTCTGGTAAATTAACAGTAGACCCATTCGAAATTAATGATAGTTTTAGACAGTTTTATGAAGATCTATATAAATCTGCCCGCAGACATAATTTGGAAGAACAAGATTTATTCCTGGATCAGCTTCAATTTAGGATACTCAAAGAAGATATGCAACTGGAGCTGGATAGGAATTTAAGTATTAAGGAAATATTACAGGTGTAGCCTCACCAAATAGGCTACATCCTCTGACCTTTGACCTCTGTTGACCATCACAACAATAATCCATCTTTTTCCCAATAACTTGGAATACAATCACTCTTGGATTATGTTTTAACCTGAATCAAGATCCCTACAGGTGTCCTACTGTCCACTTTCAGGTGTCCATCTCCCAGATGACCTTAACTGGACACTAACTGGTCTAATAAAACACTCTCTTTAAGAAGTCTCTTCTGTAACACCACAGACTGGTGTTCCAACTGTAATCTCTTGTTTACAGAACATTCTCTGTAGTGTTCCTGCTCAGGGTCACCTACACACTCACACTCAAAGTGTTATAATATGCTTCTCTGCTATGTCATGCATTTCTACGTTTATAATGTGAGTTTAACGGGCGGAAGTCATGTGACTTGGTAACTCCCTCACAGTCCCTTGTCCAATCAGAATGATTCACAACTCCACTAACGCAGTTCTGATTAGTACACTTAATATCTTCTGATTGGTTAAATTTAAGATAACGTAGTCTCAAAACTAATACTCAGTTCCGGTACAAGTGAGTCTCTTTGTCTTGTCTGGTCTTGTCCAGTCCTCATACAGTCTCAGTCTTGGTCTGAGCTACAGCCTGAATGCAGCCTGAGCTGCTATCCTTCGAATCTTAGCGGAACCTTCATCAGCTTTGAACAAGGCCTTGAGAGACCTGCCTCTCGTCTCTCCCTCTCAGTCTCTCCCTCACCACGGGAGAAGATCAGAAATGACTTCAGCATGCCTGCTGAAATGCCTCCCTTGCTGACCGGGACGTATCCACGGACTGTCCGGCGAGGTCCTCGGCGGCCACGCCTTCCAGGACCACCACTCCGAGTCTGGGGACTCCAGCCTCAGCTCGTGGAGAAACCAACGCCTGCCAGATCTAGGAGCGTCCACCTGTCAGTGAGCGAACACCACTTTCTGATCGAGAGGTTTGCTTTGATAAAGCTTAATTCTTCCACTCTAAATTAAACAAAACTAAATCCCATTCCAAACTCAAATTAGTCCTAAATGACTCTTAAAGTCCCAACTAGGTTAACTAAATTAACTAACTTCCCTAGTCATTTAAACATATGCTACGGTCCGTTAAAACTCACAATTAAACTATCTTTAACATCCTCAACATGTTTAAGAATATTAATTGTGTTTTACATCAAACTTTCAAACTGTCTTATCTGTCTGTGTTCTTAGGTTTTTCTAATTAAACGATTGTTCAACCTTTATCTGCCTCAGCTTCACGTTATTAATAAGGTATTTCAATTCACTGTACTCTTTCAAAGAACCTAGATACCTTCAATAAATATTAGCTATTATCAGGGTTAAATGACAGTTTATCACTTTTCATTATAAACCAAAAATAAGCTAATGTTATCTGAAGAGGGTGTAGTTAAAATAACTAATAGTTATTTCAAAACGCTACACAGGCTATACAAAGTATTAATAGTGGTAAAGCTCCTGGACTAGATGGATTCACGGTTGAATTTTACAAAACCTTTGAATATAAATTAGGAGTCCCACTTCTAAACATGTATGAAGAAACATTTGAAAAGGGGATCCTCCCACCTACTCTGAGACGAGCTGTAATCACTTTGATATTAAAACCTGGTAAACCTCCCACGGAACATTCTTCATTTAGACCAATAAGTTTGATGGGGTAGACACTAAAATACTTTGTAAGGTTTTAGCAAGGAGATTAGATCCCTTTATTTCACATTTAGTTCATACTGACCAAAATGGCTTTGCTCCAAAACGTCAGGGATTTCATAATATAAGAAGAGTTCTGAACATAATCCATGAAAAATTTGATGCTAAAGATACAGCTTTGTTATCATTAGATGCCCGCCAGGCCTTTAATAGAATAGAATGGCCATATCTGTTTAGTGTCCTCTCGTGATACGGATTTAGATGTAATTTTCTTAAATGGGTCAAACTTTTATATACATGTCCCGAAGCCAGTGTTTTGACAAATAACATAATTTCCAAACCCTTTATTCTGGAACGTTCTACTCGCCAGGGATGCCCGCTATCGCCAATGTTATTTATTTTGGCGATGGAACCCTTGGCAATGATGATAAGAAAACTAACTGACTTGTCCAACTAGGAGATCAGGAGTACAGGCTGGCTTTGTATGCCGATGACCTAATAGTCTTTTTGACAAAATTGTCGGTTAGTGTTCCAAATCTAATGCGACAAATAAAACTATTTGGGCGATTTTCAGGCTATGAAATAAATGATTAAAAATCCTCCATTTTATTTTTGAATAAGGATGAAAGATTAAACCCAGTCATAGAATCCCCGTTTATCATCGCACAGGATGGAATTGGATATCTTGGTGTTAAAATTACTCCAGACATAAAAACTATTGTACCAACAAACTATGATCCTCTAATTAGTGAAGTAAAAGAGTCTCTGACTAAGTGGATGACAATGCCGGTATCAATGATTGGCAGAATAATTATGATCAAAATGAACATATTACCTAAATTTTTAAACTTGTTCCAATCACTTCCGTTACCTCTACCAAAACAATTTTTTGACGAGTTAAACAGTGTTTTCACTAGATTTATCTGGAATAATAAAAAACCTAGACTACGACTTTGTTTGCTATACTTACCATATGAAAGAGGGGGGCTGCAACTCCCAAATTTTAAATTATATTACTGGTCAGCACAGTTGCGCTCAGCTATGTTCTATTTCTCAATTGAGACACCCCCAGCATGGACGAAAATTGAACAATTAGAAACGGAACTTAAATTAAATATGTATTTACACTCTGCAAGCCCCAAAACATTGGTAAAAAGGACAAAAAAAATCCTTTCTTAAAAAAACACAATTGATATTTGGTATAGGGCTCACCAGTATATAGGAGATAGCCCTGCAGTCTCTGTTTTCACCTATATGGGGTAATACAGATTTTAAAGCAGAAAGAAATGATGGGGGCTTCAAGATCTGGGCAGAGAAAGGCGTACAGAAACTGGCAGACCTCTACAGTGATGGTAAACTCCTTACATTTGAGCAACTATGCCAAAAATATAATATTTCGAGGACACATTTTTATAAACATTTACAAATCAAACACTTTATTATGTCAAAAAATAGACAGATTGAGCTTGAACCGACAATGTCGTCTATAGAGAATATTATTCTGCAAAATCTTGAGAAGAAATGTCAAATATCATTATTTTATGCATCTTTATTACTGCATGATGAAGACTCAACTGTTGACAGACTGGATGCATGGAGATCTGATATTCAGGAGGAAATACAGGTAATAGATTGTGAGGCCACATGTTTAAAAGCTCAAAAACAGTCGATTAATACGAGGATGAAACTCCTCCAATATAAATGGTTGATGAGAGTGTATATAACTCTGGCCAAATTGAATAGCTGCTCACCTAACATCCCAGAGAGCTGTGTCAAATGTTTGAATGCAAAGGGTACCCTCTTTCATTGTGTATGGGACTGCCCCAAGTTGCGTCAGTACTGGACATCCATAACTCAGATACTATCAAAGATTGTTGGTATTAACATACCGACGGAGGCAAAATTGTGTGTGCTGGGAATATACCCAGAGAACTGTACATATAGCTCCAAACAACTAAAGCTGATAGACTTTGGACTTCTGCAGGCCAGAAGGCTGATATCTTTGTTTTGGAAAAAAATGGATATACCTTCAATTTATATGTGGGTGAAGGAGATGGCATCTTGTATTGTACTGGAACGCCTTACTTATATAGTTAGAGGAAAAGGTGGAAGATTTGAAGAAATATGGTTACCATTAATTGAGTATTTGAGACATTATAAAGGTTAACTATTCAGACCCTCCAGGAAGTTGCGATGTTGCGATCGCAACTATTAACGCAAATTCAACCATTTGCCGCAATTGCCTAAATTGCCAAATTGCCTTGCAATTTTCACCAATCACCACAACTTTTCCGCAAATTTGACCAATCATCTTTGTTTTTGTCAGATTTCGTCATCTTCTTTGACCAATCAGAGCCACTCGGATAAGTTTTGACCAATCCCGTTGCCTCCAGCTGTGTTTTCTTCCAGTTTTTGAGCTCAGAACCGCTAAACTCCGGTCGGTTTCCATCAGATTTTACGGCTAAAATAAGAGCAAATCAGTTTCCTAAAGTATTACACCAGAGTGGTGGAAAGCTGTTCTGAACCAAACACAACGTCGTGGTGGATTATACATGAAAATCGACGCAAATTTTTGACCGCAAAACATGGAGGAGATTAGCTGAAAAGAGGAGCAGAGACGGGCTGGGGTCTGATAGGAGTGATAAAAGAGATGAGGTGAGTTCTGTTTAATGTCCGTATTTGGACAATGTGAGAAACTAGATTTAAAAAGAACTTATGTTTGTCCTAAACTGTGTGCTGAGTCGGCGGATTTGATATTCTGTGAAAAATGTTTTAAATAAATCGGACCGTCAGCATTAACGTGAATTCCTTTGAACGTTGTTTATTTTTTAAACACGCGATTAACCACGTGACGTTTGTGTTCAGTGTACACGAGGAACCGCTTGTCTTTTCTAAACTTATTCTGATGAACCAGTGAACCTTTGAGGTGGATCGCTGAAAGTGAAAGTAAAGCCGCTCACGCTGTAACGTCTGAGTGACGCTGAGACAGGCTGTCAGCTGTGTTGTCATGGAGATTACATTATCTTGTAGTCTTTATTTTATCATGAAACAGCGCATACAGTGTGTGTGTGTAAAGAGGTTAACTGTGTGTGCATATAAACTAAATAAAACCTTAAAGAAATTTAAAAAATGATTGAAAAAAATCGCAACTTTGACCGCAACTTTTAGAAAAATGTGCCGCGAAATCAGTCATTTTAGATCACAACAATCACAAAAAATCCCCGCAACTTCCTGGAGGGACTGACTATTGTGCTGAATGTTCGTTTTTCTGTTTTTTTCTCTTGTTTTGTTTTTCTTCCTTTTCAGGGGATTAAGTTGTTTGATATAATGTTCATGTTAATGTATCATTGTCATTCGTTTATTTTACATTGTTAAAAATTAAATAAATATATTGTTTAAAAAAAAAACTCAGAGGGAAAAAATATCAGCAATTTAGCTGATGACTGAAAACTGCACAAAGCAGGTGTTTGCTAAACTTTGTTATTTCACCAGATTTTGAACCACCTACAGAGGACCTGATGTGTCATTTGGCATCACATTTGTGAGACTGACAAATTCATGGGGTGTCACCTGTTGTGGGATTGCCATCTGGCCTTCAGTATCAGCAGACTGAATTGTGAAAAATAAAACAGATGAAGTTTGTCTTTGCAAAAAAAAAAGAATCAACCAAGCATTTTGTTTAAAGATTATTCCTTTAAAAGTTATTGGTTTGAAAAGTTCTGGCGAAGTGTGTTTAGGAAAAAAGACCTCAAACAACCTCACAAATATTTACAATGTGTAGTACTTAATACTTCAAATTTAAGCACTGAATGAATTTAAAGCCAGTAAAAACAAAAGAATAAATATTTTTCATATTTATGTAAATTCACCTATTACAAAAGGCAACACTTTTACTGTATGACAGTGGGCGATAACTGGCGGCCCTCCAGCCTCATACAGACTTTTCTTTTTTGCATGAGTGTGCGCTCGCGTCGGCCAACAGTAACATTTAAAGATGAAATGATAGAAGGTGGGGGTTTAATCCCTGCTCTCCCAGGTGGGAGTTGCTGTCCCTACCTCTAGGCCATGGTTTCTGTTAGACAATCACTGAAGTTATAATGGTTCTAAGGTATTTTCAGTATTAGTTTTTGTTTAATATCTCCTCGATCCCCTTTGATTCTCAGGATTCTCGTGTAACACAAAAGCTAGTGGGTTGTGAAATAAAGAAATGAATATTTATAGTTTGTAGATTTGTTGCACAGGACTACAAATGTTTTTGATCTCCTGTCTGTGGCAGCAGCGTTGGTATTTGATCACTTCTGTGATGTGATGTAGTCCTCACCTCACATGAAGTTGTCATGAGTCTGAAAATGGCCTGTTAGTGTGAATTTGAGCATTTCTCACAGGTTGGTCCTGGCAGGTTTAGATTTTTTTTTTTATTCAAATTTAGTAAAGAAAAATAAAGAAGCAACAATGTTTTCAGCGATTTGTCTGGAGGGCAGTCATTGGCTATGTTTAGTAATCTCAGTGTGCTGAAAATAAACTAAACTCTGCTGGTTCTGGATGTGTTTTCCTTTGTTTCTGATGCAGCACATTCCTGCTGGATAACAGGTTCTAACCGGTTGTGCGTATAGAGTTACAGATTTTGCACCCCATGTTCAGGAACTGCAGACTGAAATAGTTCAGATGAAAATCCAGAGCAGCCTGACATGCTTTCCTTAGCATTTCAGTTACATGTCATGTCTCAGTTGGTGTTTCAGAGATTTAATTTAAAGGTCCCATGTTATGCCAAAATGACTTTATGACTCCATATTTAAATCACTTTATATTAAACAGGTGTAATCTTTGATGCCTCTAGATTAGCGTTGCACCATTATAACTCAAAATACTCTGTAATTATTTCCTAACGAGCAACTCAGAGATCAGAAGAATGCGCCGCCTTCCGGTTCTGCTGGGTTTCTCCTTATTTGGCAGCCTGACACTTCTGCTGCAGCAGGGGGCAGTGCCGTCGCGTGAAAGAGAAACGAAACTGAAACTTAAACACTACACGGTCTATGGGCAATGGCGGCGGCACTGCCTCGCTCCAGGTGTTGTGAACGCGCATGTGGGAGGAGAATTTACCATATAAGCAAGTCCGTATCACTATGACCTCATAGCGGGCTGGAGTGAAAAAAACTGTTTGAAACCTAGGTCTGAAGTATTGAAGAGCTTCTCACTAGCTGTACTAGGAGACAGATGGACGCCGTTTTTTGCTCTTTCTGGCATGTTTAAGGTGAGAACTCAACATTGCAACATGATAGATAAGTCAGACAACATGGAAACCGATGTCATGGGCACTTTAAGAGTCATAACAATCCCAAAGACTGTGTCTGAGACCCAAAAGTGTTCAAATATTTTCATTTCCTGATTCTCATTTTTGGGAAATGTGTTTTAAGCTAATGCTAAAACGGCTGGTTTCTAAATCTTTCCCCTGCTGATGTCAGGAAGGGAAAAAACACTTCTCTCTAGAGGACAGAGCCAATCACGAGCACCTTTGTCTACCTGAGCCAGGGCCACCTTTACTAGCTGATAGGCCCCAGGGCTGAGGGGCTGAGAGGCTCAGTAGGCCCCCCGATGGCCTGAAAACTTCCTCTTACTGCACTCTGCCTTATAAACAATGTCAGTACATACACTACACATGCTTAAAAACTATAAATAATCTGCTCAAAATTGAAAATATATTATTAAAGCCAGATCTATTTTATATTTAAAAATTATAACAAAATAGTGTGAAAATACCACCGTATACAATAATCTCTGCACAAGCATCAAACAGTGATAACAGCAGAAACAAAAAGCAGCAGCCAGCAGGTCAGTGCTAGAACCTTCTCTCTAACCTCCTAAGACCTGAACTCTTTCATGACTGCATTTTAATTCCTCTTTGCTATTTGGGCTGATTGGGACCTGATGGATGTAAAAACAAAGAATTATCTTTGTACCTGATGTAGTTTCTGAGAAAAATGATGTCCACTTATGAGGTCATCATTTTAAACTGAGGTAAAACTCTATAAAGTCACCACTGAGTCACGATGTGCTAAACTTTACTTCGTGTCTGAACACAGCAGGATTTGTCCTGAGTACAAAAACAAAATGAGAGCCTGGTACTGGTAGACTCTCCAGACCCAGACTCCAGAACCAGGCTCCAGGACCAGACTCTGGAAACAGACTCCAGTAACAGACTCCAGTACCAGACTCCAGAACCTGACTCCAGTACCTGACTCCAGTACCTGACTCCTGGAACAGACTCCAGTACCAGACTCCAGTACCAGACTCCAGAACCAGACTCCAGAACCAGACTCTGGAACCAGACTCCAGTACCAAACTCCAATACCAGACTCCAGAACCAGACTCCAGAACCAGACTCCAGTACCAGACTCCAGTAACAGACTCCAGAACCAGACTCCAGAACCAGACTCCAGTAACAGACTCCAATACCAGACACCAGACCCAGACTCCAGAACCAGGCTCCAGAATCAGACTCCAGTAACAGACTCCAGTACCAGACTCCAGACCCCAGAACCAGGCTCCAGAACCAGACTCCAGAACCAGACTCCAGTAACAGACTCCAGTACCAGACTCCAGAACCTGACTCCAGAACCAGACTCTGGAACCAGACTCCAGTAACAGACTCCAGAACCAGACTCTGGAACCAGACTCCAGAACCAGACTCCAGAACCAGACTCCAGTACCAGACTCCAGAACCAGACTCCAGTAACACACTCCAGAACCAGACTCCAGAACCAGACTCTGGAACCAAACTCTGAAACCAGACTCCAGAACCAGACTCCAGTTACAGACTCCAGAACCAGACTCCAGAACCTGACTCCAGAACCATACTCAGTAACCAGACTCCAGTACCAGACTCCAGAAGCTGACTACAGAACCTGACTCCAGTACCTGACTCCAGAACCAGACTCCAGTACCTGACTCCAGAACCTGACTCCAGAACCAGACTCCAGTACCTGACTCCAGAACCAGACTCCAGTACCAGACTCCAGAACCAGACTCCAGTACCTGACTCCAGTCCCTGATTCCAGTACCAGAGTCCAGTACCAGACTCCAGAACCTGACTCCAGAACCAGACTCTGGAACCAGACTCCAGTAACAGACTCCAGAACCAGACTCTGGAACCAGCTCCAGAACCAGACTCTAGAACCAGACTCCAGTAACAGACTCCAGTACCAGACTCCAGAACCTGACTCCAGAACCAGACTCTGGAACCAGTCTCCAGTAACACACTCCAGAACCAGACTCCAGAACCAGACTCTGGAACCAGACTGAAACCAGACTCCAGAACCAGACTCCAGTACCAGACTCCAGAACCAGACTCCAGAACCTGACTCCAGAACCTGACTCAGGAACCATACTCAGTAACCAGACTCCAGTACCAGACTCCAGAACCTGACTCCAGAACCTGACTCCAGAACCAGACTCCAGAACCAGACTCCAGAACCAGACTCCAGTACCTGACTCCAGTACCTGACTCCAGAACCTGACTCCAGAACCAGACTCCAGTACCTGACTCCAGTACCTGACTCCAGAACCAGACTCCAGTACCTGACTCCAGTACCTGACTCCAGTACCAGACTACAGAACCAGCCTCCAGTACCAGACTCCAGAACCAGACTCCAGTACCTGAGTCCAGTACCTGACTCCAGTACCTGACTCCAGAACCAGACTCCAGAACCTGACTCCAGATCCAGACTCCATTACCTGACTCCAGTACCAGACTCCAGAACCAGACTCCAGAACCAGACTCCAGAACCTGACTCCAGAACCTGACTCAGGAACCATACTCAGTAACCAGACTCCAGTACCAGACTCCAGAAGCTGACTCCAGAAGCAGACTCCAGTACCTGACTCCAGTACCAGACTCCAGTACCAGACTCCAGAACCAGACTCCAGTAACACACTCCAGAACCAGACTCCAGAACCAGACTCTGGAACCAAACTCTGAAACCAGACTCCAGAACCAGACTCCAGTTACAGACTCCAGAACCAGACTCCAGAACCTGACTCCAGAACCATACTCAGTAACCAGACTCCAGTACCAGACTCCAGAAGCTGACTACAGAACCTGACTCCAGTACCTGACTCCAGAACCAGACTCCAGAACCAGACTCCAGTACCTGACTCCAGAACCTGACTCCAGAACCTGACACCAGAACCAGTCTCCAGTACCAGACTCTGGAACCAGACTCCAGTAACAGACTCCAGTACCAGACTCCAGAACCTGACTCCAGAACCAGACTCCAGTACCTGACTCCAGAACCAGACTCCAGAACCAGACTCCAGAACCAGACTCCAGTACCTGACTCCAGTACCAGACTCCAGTACCAGACTCCAGAACCAGACTCCAGAACCTGACTCAGGAACCATACTCAATAACCAGACTCCAGTACCTGACTCCAGAACCAGACTCCAGTACCAGACTCCAGAACCTGACTCCAGAACCAGACTCCAGTACCTGACTTCAGTACCTGACTCCAGTACCTGACTCCAGAACCTGACTCCAGTACCTGACTCCAGAACCAGACTCCAGTACCTGACTCCAGTCCCTGATTCCAGTACCAGAGTCCAGTACCAGACTCCAGAACCAGACTCCAGAACCTGACTCAGGAACCTGACTCAGGAACCATACTTAGTAACCAGACTCCAGTACCTGACTCCAGTACCAGACTCCAGTACCTGACTTCAGTATCAGACTCCAGAACCTGTCTCCAGAACCTGACTCCAGAACCAGACTCCAGTACCTAACTCCAGAACCAGACTCCAGAACCAGACTTCAGTACCTGACTCCAGAACCAGACTCCAGAACCAGACTCCTGTACCAGACTCCTGTACCAGACTCCAGAACCAGACTCCAGAACCTGACTCCAGAACCAGACTCCAGTACCTGACTCCAGAACCAGACTCCACCACCAGACTCCAGAACCAAACTCCAATACCAGACTCCAGTACCAGACTCCAGAACCAGACTCCTGTACCAGACTCCAGAACCAGACTCCTGAACCAGACCCCAGTACCAGATTCCAGAACCAGACTCCTGTACCAGACTCCAAAACCTGACTCCAAAACCTGACTCCAGAACCAGACTCCACCACCAGACTCTAGAACCAGACTCGAGAACCAGACTCCAGAACCAGACTCCTGTACCAGACTCCAGAACCAGACTCGTGTACCAGACTCCAGAACCAGACTCCAGAACCAGACTCCAGTACCAGATTCCAGAACCAGACTCCTGTACCAGACTCCAAAACCAGACTCCAGTAACAGACTCCAGTACCAGACTCCAGAACCAGACTCCAGAACCAGACTCTGGAACCAGTCTCCAGTAACACACTCCAGAACCAGACTCCAGTACCTGACTCCAGTACCTGACTCCAGAACCTGACTCCAGAACCAGACTCCAGAACCTGACTCCAGTACCTGACTCTAGAACCTGACTCCAGAACCAGACTCCAGAACCAGACTCCAGTACCAGATTCCAGAACCAGACTCCTGTACCAGACTCCAAAACCTGACTCCAGAACCAGACTCCACCACCAGACTCTAGAACCAGACTCCAGAACCAGACTCCTGAACTAGACTCCAGAACCAGACTACAGAACCAGACTCCAGTACCAGACACCTGTACCAGATTCCAGAACCAGACTCCAGTACCTGACTCCAGAACCAGACTCCAGAACCAGACTCCAGAACCAGACTCCAGTACCTGACTCCAGAACCTGACTCCAGAACCAGACTCCAGAACCAGACTCCTATACCAGACTCGAGTACCAGACTCCAGAACCAGACTCCTGTACCAGACTCGATTACCAGACTTCAGAACCAGACTTCAGAACCAGACTCCAGAACCAGACTCCAGAACCAGACTCCAGAACCAGACTCCAGTACCAGACTCCAGAACCAGACTCCAGTACCAGACTCCAGAACCAGACTCCAGTACCAGACTCCAGAACCAGACTCCAGAACCAGACTCCAGTACCTGACTCCAGTACCAGACTCCAGAACCAGACTCCAGTACCAGACTCCAGAACCAGACTCCAGTACCAGACTCCAGTACCAGACTTCAGAACCAGACTCCAGAACCAGACTCCACCACCACACTCCAGAACCAGACTCCAGAACCAACCTCTCTCCCTCTCTCTCACTCGCTCGAGTTTTGACACGGTTCAGGTCCAATTTTTGCCCAGAAAGAACGTACTGTTCAGTGACGATGTCACCACCTCCCATCCCAGCCGCCCAAATCATTCATATAAATGTCTTCTACCTTCTCTGCTGCTCCAAGTACTCAGAGCACCTGTCTGCTTCTCCTCCTCCCCGGCAGAGGTTCCCTGCTGCGCGGCCGACAGGCGCTGCTTCATCTCCGCGGCTCCGCCCGGTGCGTGTGCAAACTCTGTCCATCTTCTTTATTGGCTGATTTAAAAACATTCTGTAAGCTTTGTAATTCTGTAATGTCTCATGGAGCAAATTTCATTTCTGAGCATCGCTCTCAAATTTCTTTCCCGACATTTTTTCCAAGTTTCTTTAGGTTTTGAGGAACTCGCCCCAAAATCATCTAGACTGTTTGATTGGTGAGCTCATGGTCCAATGGGCCTTTACAGATCACGTGGGGGATGTAGGTCACTTCTCATTTGGACCAATCAGCAGCCTTAAATGAGCTGATTGACAGAAAACCTGATAAATTGTAAAACAATGTTTTTTTTTTTTTTTGTTATATCTGAAATTATAGGCCTCTAAATATCATAGGCCCCTGGCCACTGCCCCGGTTTGCCCGGGAGCGCTCATCCTCACAAATGTTAGCAAACAGTCATGGTGAAGCTACGAGCAAAGCACGGCGGTCTGATTGTAGATGGTTGGTCAACGAGCACAGGAGTCTTTTTACTCCCTTCATCTGAGACCCTGAAGACCCACCAACATCTCATGAACACATGGAGAAGAGAGATGGGCGGGGCTTACAGAAGCTCTGCTCCCCAACAGCCCCGCCCATTAGAAAGTAAAGTTTATCTTCAGGAGGTTGGATGAAGAACAACAGCTGACCTTAGAGAAAGGGTCAGTTTGACCAACGCAGAGCTTTGACCTGTTATTGATACATGTTAAAGATCCCTGCTGCTGTCACTTAGACTGACACCTCATTTTTTATGGCTGCTCTTCTGATCTTGTGTTTATAAAATGTCTTGTGTGTGTGTGTGTGTGTGTGTGTGTGTTCATGATTTTTGTAAATGTAACTTTTTACTATTTTAAAATTTTTTCTAATTCATGTTATTTTAAGATGTTTTTAATTTTATGTTGTAGACTCTTTCCTTTCTCCCTCAAAAGACATTGTCTTTTGCCAGGCCACAATTGTAAATAAGAACTGTGTTCTTAATCTGTTTTTGCCTGGTTAAATAAAGGTTTTATTGAGATGTAGAAGAGATGATTCAGAGTGGAGAGGAAGGGATGAATATGGATCTTTACCAGCTACATGTTTTTGTCTGGCGGTCAAAGTGCATCTATTAAAGAGCTGTCTACATCAGGTTAGATATTTATTATTCTAACCTTTCCTCCAAAACCCACCTCAAAATTTTATCTTTTTAATCAGACTGTACTGGTCATGCTCCTCATTGGTGACATCAGTGATATAAAAGAAAGCATCTATCTTGTGGCTGTGACCCACTGGTCTCCATGCAACAGTTTTAAACACAAAAGCTGAATTTAACATTATTCTGTTTCTAGAGCATTAGGTCCTGAAGCAACAACAACTGCTGTTTCTGTAAAAACAAATGAAACTAGAATGATCCCAGATCAGTTTTATCATCATACCTCTGAGCTCCAGCTTTTAAAAAACAGGTCGTGGACTTCTTAAACCAAGTCCTCAGTGGTGACAACAGAAAAATATAGGAATGTTCTCAGCTTCTATTTTTATGCTATTTCCTGTTGAGCGGTGCTGTCTCTTTGCCACCTCTGTCTACAAGCACACACATAAAATTACATCTCCCCCTCCAACAGACTGCTTGAGGTGCCAGTCCTGGTGGCTGCAGAGACCACCCAGCAAGAGCGACGCCAAAAAAACCAACAATTTTAGAGGCGAGGTGACTGTCCTGCCATGGTTTCTGGTTGTGATGAGTCAGCAGTAAGTGGTTCAGACAGAATACACTCCGTGTGTGTGTTTTGTAGGTTACAGGACCGCTGTAGGTTTAGTAGATAGCAGTCGGTAGGAGTTCTAGACCTCTTACCGTCTACGGGACCACACCACACAGAGCACGCTGTGAGCAGGATTTAGACCAAAGCTTTTTTAACACTTCACAACATCCCACTGGATTTCCACTCAGTAAAAATCTGTTGATCTAAAGTCAGAAAGTGGAGCCAACTTTACCCTCGTTCCTCATTTAGGGTCTGTGAGACAGACCTTCAGTTGGTGCGCATACAAAACTATTTTAAACACCACTTATTGTTGTGCTTGCTCAGAACAGGGGATTGAACTGATATAGGCCGAAACTGACCCATTTTTATTTAAATAAATCTAGTTGATTCCATCTGAAGCACACTTACTCTCATCAGTTGGTCTGAATCTGGAGCTGTTGCTTTGTGCAGCGCTTTGAGGTGACCTGTTGTGAGCTGATGCTTTATGAATAAACCAAACTGCTTATATTTACGAGAGTTGATGGTTGACATTGGAGCGTAGGTAGAAACAGAGCAGCTCACTTTGTCCTAATCTCCTCCTGGACAACTCACCCAAAAACAGGCCCACGTAGACCCCGAGTGACCCCACTGGCTGAGCTGCAATTACATAGGCACACACACACACACACACACACACACACACACACACGCACGCACGCACGCATACACACACACACACACACACACACACAATCTGACCTGTCCAAATTCATCCTGTGCAAGACAGATACCAGGACCTCCATGAGTGTGCGTTTCCATGGGAGATGTGACCTTAATTGCTTAAGTCTTAAATTATCTTTAATTGGGCTCACAGTGTTGCTTTATGGTAATGGGAGGGGGTGGGGGTGGGGCCATATTAGACTATAGTTACAACAGGAAATGGGGCAGTGAAAGGCCACGTAGCCCAGGGTCCAGCTGAGTCCACACTCAGAACATTTACTCGAGTTGGTGTAAGAAGAATAGAGAACTAGATTAGAAAAACCTTTAAAAGGTGATGATGCAGCTGCTGCTCAGAATTCATATACAATGAAACAAACCTGATAAAAGGTGTGAAGATAAACAGAAATGTTAAAGCTACTGCCGGTGGCTCATTAGTGTCACCACAGGTAACCATTTACCTGTTTTGTTAACCATTGGTAAAAAGTCAAACTCTAACAGCTGCTGTGTGGAACTGAGAAGCTGAATCAATAAAAAACAGAAGTATCTGATGGTCATACTGTACATGCAGCTCCTATTGTTCTAAATAAAGCTCTGAGGATTGAACCTATGGACGCATTATTGGAGACAACTAGAGGTGTCAGATTAGCGCGTTAATTACGATTAATTAATTACAGCCCTAATTAACGCGTTATTTTTTTTAATCGCGTTAATTGCATATTTAATCGCTTGACCGTTTCTGCATGCAGTCTGCCGCTGCAGTGATGTGTGTGTGCTGAGCTGGTCTCCTCGCGGTGTTTGTGTGTCACTGAGCAGCTCTGTGAGGCTCAGAGCCCCTCACTTTCAGGAAGTGATCACGTGACCTACGCATGATGCTGAGACAAAACAAACAGCTGATGGCCATAGCGGTGTTATGAAACCGGCATCACCTTTTAAAGCGCTATTTATCTGAACCCGCTGCAACAGGAAGTGCAAATTAAAACGACCTGATCATTTCACGAGCTACTCGACCGGAATGACCACCGTCAGCCCAGCACAGCTCTGATCACTGATTACACGTAGCTGTCAGCCGGTTCAGTGCGCGACCGGCCGGCTGACAGCTTCCACCGCTTGTGAAGCGCCGTTCTGATCACCACTAGTAGCCTACACTGAGTGATCTGACGGACTACAACGGTTTATATTCAAAGTAACGGCGCGACGTGGCGCAGCGCTGATCGCTGGTGTATTTCAGCCTTAAATATCAGCTGGTCCGGTGCGCGACCGGCCGGCTCAGTTTCCACCGCTTGTCCAGCACAGCGCTGACCACTGGTTACCAGTAGGCCTAGTACACCGCTGGACTGGCGGTGTTATGAACCGGTCCAGTCAGCGGTGCCCGATGGAAGACATGGACGTAGTTTGGGGGGGTGCAGGGGGGACGTGTCCTCTGCTCGTTTTTAAAGTCAGTTTAGAGTCCTGTAGTGTTTACAGTCTAAAATAATGTTGCTCTATATTAAATGGATCCTGGCTGTTGTTTTTAGGTGTAGGGTTGATATTATGGCTCTTTTTAAACAGTTCAGACCCTCTTCTCCACCTCCTCCCACCCCTGTATTCAAGTTGTGTCCCCCCCCCCACCACCTTTGAAATTTAAATTTTATTCTTGGTGGAAGATCAAATCAACTTTATTCATAGAGCACATTTCCTGCAGAACAACACAATGTGCTTTACAGCAGATAAAACAGAACCTAAAATCAGATGAGGGGTTAACAGAGCTGCTACTGGAGTCCACTGATCAAAGTAATGGTTGCACTGGGACTGAATCTGTTCAAGTCTGTTAAACACAATAAATGACTTCAGAAAGACACTTTATGTTGTTCTATATCAATCTACTGGTCTGACACAATCATTTAATGAATTTAAATGACAATAACTCAAGAGGAGGGCTTTCTTTAGCCATTTCTTTAGATACGATTAAAAATGCGATTAATTAGATTAATTAATTACAGATCATAATTAATTAATCACACAATTTTTTTAATCGCATGACAGCACTAGAGACAACATTACAAAAGTAACACCGCATTTCACGCTCAGTAACGGTAACCAGGGCCACCTTAACTAGCCGATAGGCCCAGGGGCTGAGAGGCTCAGTAGGCCCCCCACGGCCCGAAAACTTCCTCTTACTGCACTCTGTCTTATAAACAATGTCAATACATATACTACACATGCTTAAAAACTATAAATAATCTGCTCAAAATTGAAAATATATTATTAAAGCCAAAAGATCTATTTTAAATTTAGACATTATAAAAAATATAACAAAAATAATGTGAAAATACCACCGTATACCATAACCTCTGCACAAGCGTCAGTGATCACAGCAGAAACAATAAGCAGCAGCCAGCAGGTCAGTGCTAGAACCTTCTCTCTAACCTCCTAAGACCTGAACTCTTTCATGACTGTATTTTAATTCCTCTTTGCTATTTGGGCTGATTGGGACCTGATGGATGTAAAAACAAAGGATTATCTTTGGACCTGATGTAGTTTCTGAGAAAAATGATGTCCACTTATGAGGTCATCATTTTAAACTGAGGTGAAACTCTATAAAGTCACCACTGAGTCACGATGTGCTAAACTTTGTTTGGTGTCTGAACACAGCAGGATTTGTCCTGAGTACAAAAACAAAATGAGAGCCTGGTACTGGTAGACTCTCCAGACCCAGACTTCAGAACCAAACTCTCTCCCTCTCTCTCTTTCTCGCTCTCCCTCCTTCCCTCCCTCTCTTTCTCGCTCTCCCTCTCTCGCTCGAGTTTTGACACGGTTCAGGTCCAAGTTCAACTTTTGCCCAGAAAGAACGTATTGTTCAGTGACGATGCTCCCACCCCAGCGGCCCGAATCATTAATAATGTTTTCTACCTTCTCTGCTGCTCCAGTACTCAGAGCACCTGTCTCCTCCTCCTCCTCCCCGGCAGAGGTTCCCTGCTGTGCGGCCGACAGGCGCTGCTTCATCTCCGCGGCTCCGCCCGGCGCGTGTGTGAACAAACTCTGTCCAACTTCTTTATTGGCTGATTTAAAAACATTCTGTAAGCTTTGTAATTCTGTAATGTCTCATGGAGCAAAATTCATTTCTGAGCATCGCTCTCAAAATTCTTTCCCGACATTTTTTCAAGTTTCTTTACATTTTGAGGAACTCGCCCCAAAATCATCTGTGGCCCAATGGGCCTTTACAGACCACGTGGGGGATGTAGGTCACTTCTAATTTGGACCAATCAGCAGCCTTAAACGAGCTGATTGACAGAAAACCTGACAAATTGTAAAAGAATGTGGTTTTTTTTCTTTTTGTTATACCTGAAATGATAGGCCCCTAAATATCATAGGCCCCTGGCCACTGCCCCGGTTTGCCCGTGCATTAAGGCGGCCTTGACGGTAACAGCGTTCTGATGACAGAAACGGTAATTCGTTAGATTAGTCCGTTACTGATAAAAGAACGCTGTTACCTAATGCTGTTCTCTGAGTGAATAATGATCTGACACCAGGTTCTCATAATAGCCCAGGTTTACCTTAACCAGATCACGGCTCCTAGTGGATCCAGATTGCCTGGAGAATAGGGATGTGGAGATTCACCGATCTGAACCGGTGGTCCGATCATGACGTGTAAAATCCGACTGCACCGGTAGCTTCAGCGTGTATCCGCTACAGCTGACGGCTAAATGCACAACGTATCTCTTTCTCTCATCGGTGAAAACAATGATCATTTAGTTCAGGGTGTCCAGCCTTTTTCATCTCACGAGCTACTTTTATACTGAGCAGCTCCACACGAGTTGCGGGGCGAGCTGCAGGGTCTGCAAACACTGTGTGTGTGTGTGTGTGTGTGTGTCCGCCACAGAGTCAGTGCTCATTCACGTGACGTTTAACGGAGGTTTCGTGGCTCAACTGCTGTCACGTGACCGGTTTAGACCAATGCAGCTGCAGCATTTAGTAAACAGAAATTCAACATGGCTCAACGTCCATCTCCTTTTTTCCTCTACACGCGGCGCGCCTCACGGCAGTGATGCTGTCCACCCTTTGTACATTCTCAAATAATCTGTCCACTGGAGCTAAATGGGGCCCTTCTGGACCGCGGGTCCCTACGCACAGTGCATGTTCTGCGTGTAGGGAGGATTCGAGAAGCAGAGCCAGACCTGATTCCAAATGCATATTTAGGTTTAGTCCCGATCGTTCAGCCAGCTATCAGACGTGGATTTACTACACTTCCTGTGTGCTCTGAAGGAGTTCTCAGCGGTCATAAGCTGCGGAGACTTGTTGACACGCACAAGCTGCCCTGGCAGCGAGGAGGACGCACAAGCCAACTCCAAACCCACTAGCAGTAAGGAGGTCGCATTAAACATCAGCACCAGGTTCTCCTCTTAAGTATCTCAATGAAAAAAAATGAACCCCTCATTTCTCCCTCTCTCTTTCTCTCATGATCTCATAATGAATGTTAATATCATAACCGGTGTTCGGTGGAGCGCACAGAGCTGCACCTCGTCACGCCCCCTCACCTGCCGCTCTGAGCGGTGAGCTGATGATCAGACAGAAAACACCTGTCGGACCGTCAGAGGTGTTTTGACATCTGTCCCGTCCTGGTCCCGTCCTGGTCCCCACCAATGACAAGCAAGTTTCAACAGCTGGAGTTTGGTTCTCTATTGTTACCATGGCAATGCACGGTCCCATGTCCGGAGGAGGCGAAATATCCTGGATGGACGAGAGCTCTGAGACGTGTTTGTATAAAATAGCTAGCGATACCTAACTTGTTTACCAAATTAACGAGTGCAGCTTTAAACCTGTAAGTGGTTTCCGGCAAATTTGCAAAAATAAAATTAAAAACAGTCCAGGAGGAATTTATACCAACCATTGAATGGAGACCGACTGAATCTAGCTGAGACCACTTCTCTTTAGTCAGAATAGAGTGGTTGATCTTCATCACTGGATATGACAGGTTGGTGTATTTACACCAGCAGCTGTCTAACTGAAAATCCCTCAGTGTCAACACATTTCAATGACCCCAATCAATGTCCCTCCATTGTTCATCGTGTCTTTTTATTTCAGAGGCCGGGGTGAGTCTGGGTGATGACAGAGAGAGGTCAGAGCCTGACTGCCATTAAACTGTCAGAGGTCAGGAAGGAGGCCAGAACCTGAGGTGCTCCGACATGGAAACATGCTTTTATCAATGGTTCCAAGAATGTGAGAGGAGGGATCTAAGTGTAGTCAAAATATACTGCTGACAGTGGTACCTTAGAAATGAGAGCCATGGCAAATATTCTATTGTCTGCATTTACAATAAAACTGAATCTACATTCATCCCATTTACATAAAACAAAATAGATGCCAGGTTTTTGTTCAAAACAAAATGTTACAGATGTTGTACAGTAAATTATGCAAATCATTTAAGTAATAATGTATCAAAACACAATGAAAACTTGTAATAACCAAGTCTTGAAAAACGTTTTAAAGCCACACTATGTAACTTTCCCTATTTTAAATCTTGTCCTTGATCCAGTCTGAGCTAATCTGACCCTTTATAGGTTAAAGCAGCACTCTGGAGCATTTTTCTCTGTATCAAAGTTTTCTAAATGTTTTAAATGATATTTCAGGTCTAAACTATGATCTATGGGTTGAGTTCCACAACATCTGTCATTCTGATGAAGACCCTCCTTCCTCCTAGAGACCCCTTTCCATTATTTCTTGCCGCCGACATTTTTCAGCCAATGAAATTCAAATGTCTGCATTCTCTCAACATGCACGCGCATCGACCAAACCTGTACCAGTAGGGGGCGCTGTCGTACAGGACGCTCCGTGTGTTTCTCTGCCGTCTCAGCCGTTCACTGAGGACTCACAGCTCATTTCTACTAAAAACCTACCCATTCTCCAGCTAAAGACGGGTTTATTTTTATTTTTAAACCTTTCACCTCACAGAATGGCAAGGCTTGACAGGATTACGCGTTTATTTTGGTCAGAAAGTTCATCCAGGGCCGAGTCAAGTTCAGCTTCAGAGTCCAGCAGCAGCTCTCTGCTAACAGAGCTAATATCAGAAGCAGCAGGGACAGAGAGGGCTCATCAGACCCTCGTAGTATTGTTGGAATAAGAGTTGTGAACTGTGAGTGATTAAACCCTACACAATGAGCGGTACAGTTCATGTCCGAAGTATATGCGCCGCGTGCACGAGCGCACACGCGACCGGACGCGCGTGTCGAGATGTTTTGAGGAGGAGCCTTTGGATGCTAGATTCAAAAACTGCTCTCCTGATGAAATCCTCCGGAGTGCCGCTTTAATGAAAGTCCCTCAGCCCCATCTGCTGCTTGGATCCAGAATACCACGTCTGTAACTTCTGAGTCTCCGGTCCAGTGCCCTGAAGTCTCACAAAGTCACGTATCTCACGAGGGTTAGGCTAACCCGATGTGGCTAGCTGTTATGCTAGCTCCAGAGTGTTTTTAGCTCATGATTCCTGATTTTTTTCCCATCTCTCCCTGCTTGAACACAGCTGATTTCTTTGAATGAGTGATGAACCGCTCCAGTAGAAAGCAGTGAAGGCTGAGGAGACATTTCAACAGGTAGATTTAGGGGTTTCTGCAGACAATGCTAATGTTTTTACAGCAGTGATTAAAAACGGACACCAGGGGGAGCCATAACAAGCAAAACTGCATAGTAACTCTTTAACATAACCTAAATTTAAAAAATGTTTGTCCCTATAGTCAGTTTTTGAGTTCGGACCACCAAAGCCTTTGTCTGCTACCCAGACCCCTCATGTGCCTACAAGTGGTGGGTTCAAAGGTGATGTAACCAGTTTGAGCTGGGCATCATTGGCAAAAGCCTGACCACCAGCTGCTCACTCATGGACCCCAATTCCAGGCCTAACTCCAGGGCATGACCCTGGTAACCCTCTGGGCCAGCAGCTCGGACATCTAGAATTGCTGCTCTTCTACATCAACGGGAGCCAGTTAAGATGGTTCAGGCTTCTGGTCAGGACGCCCCCTGGACTTCTCTCTGGGGATGTATTTTGGACATGTTCTGCCAGCATGAGGCCCCTGGTTGACCCAGTAGGAATTGTATTTCCAGACTGTCCTGGGAACGCCTTGGGCTCCCACCGGAGGAGCTGGTGGATGTGGCCAGGGAGAGGACAGTAGAATTCCCCTACTTGGAATGCTGCCCCTAACCCAGATTCAACTGAGAATCACTAAGGTCCAGATCAAACGTATTGATTACCTGATCAATATCAGTGCAAGTACCTCTATAATAGCACAAGTTTGAAGTTTGCTGATCTCTAACATACAGAAAGAAATACTCAAAAAACTGACACTGTTTCACTATAAGTTGAATTAGTCTAGAATAAGTTATAAGTAGGGTTGCACATAAGCAGTGTGCATGAGCGCCAAAAATAATGCACGCAGACCAGTTCCATTTGCCACTATGCTTCTTTGCATACCTGTGTTACGTCTACTGTCTATAGCAGCGTATTAGTGCAGCCTGTCACTACACACTGATTAGCTGCATCCTGAGCTGAGCAGCTCACTCCAAGTTTTACTTTCACTTCTCAACACGACACGCTCTGATGGCTTGCTCATGCTGCAGCGGGATCTTAGCAAGACACACATTTATCATCAAAAGAAGAATCAAAGCATGGAGATGGTTCACCTCAAGCCCTGTAGGATAGGAGGATACTCTACTGGGCCATATTTTGTTTTCAGAAATGTAGAGTTAAAGTACTTTTCAAAAAAAAAAATCCACCAGGTGTGAAGTGTTTAGAATTCATTCATGCATAAAGCAATGCATCACAAGTCCAACTTTGTTAAAAGAAACGGAAATCAAATTCTTATTAAAATATCAGAAGGTGTTTATTTTCTTGTTTTTTTTTTTTACTTGAACGTCATGGAAGCTTTCCAGCCGCATCAGTTGCGACCACACCACATACCATCGGTCCGAGGCCAGTGACGGCAAAACCAGCTTCAGGGAACGTTGCTCTATTGACAAACAGAGGCTTGATGGGTGGGAGAGGCACTTAATGCAAAATATAGCACACTGCCAGGTACATTTCTGTGGCTTTCCAAACTGTGTTAGAATGTGTGTGTGTGTGTGTGTGTGTGTGTGTGTGTGTGTGTGTGTGTGTGTGTGTGTGTGTGTGTGCGTGCGTGCGTGCATGTTGACACACTTGTAGCTGGATATTTAACAGGTTTGGCATGAGTCCTTTACTTATGTGTGGTCCCTCTGTAAACATGTCACTATTGGAAAGACGCATGCATGATGCATAACACACGCAAAAACAGCGCTCATGCACACAGTGTGTGTGTGTGTAGGTGTGTGTGTGTGTGTGTGTGTGTGTGTGTGTGTGTGTGTGTGTGTGTGTACACCAGAACAACATGCATGCTCTTTTCATCACTCTCCCTCTGGTTGAACATACACACTGCTGTAAACATGAAATCTCAGGTGCACACACAAAAAGGTTTTTAACCAAATCAGATTTCTAAACAGTTTAAAAGGCTCTGTCTTTGTTTAAATGGGACTCCTTTATAGATATACAGTATACAGTAAAGGTTGTCAAAAACCTTTTAAATGCAGAGTTCCTGTTTTCCTTCCATGTCAGCAGCTTGTATTTCCCTCTGTATTCACCCTGTTGTGTCTCATCAGTAAATAATTCTTGTTGCTAAAATATCTTTTGCTCTTTGATGTTTGTAAATCTGAGAACATGGAACCATACATCCTGGATATCATTTTTAAACTACTAAGCAGTCATTATACGCTTTTAGTGTTTTACTCCTGGAACAAACCAATCATTGCCCACTCTTTTGGAAGCTGAGAGGAGTTATTGCCATTATTCTGATGTTTTCCTAATTCTTGACACACTCCTGTTCTCCAGGTATGACCAGATTAACAAGCTAACCATGAGCGAGGCTAAGAATAACCCTACAACATTTCAATTATTGTTGACTGTTTATTATAGTCATCAATTTATTTTACTGTTGTTTAAATGGTTTTATTATTTTTTAAATAACAAATGCTTCCTGATCAGCAGCAGCAGGTGAGACTGGAGAGCATCTTCTCCAGCACAAGAATCATCAGCAACGGTGTCCCTCAGGGATGTGTTCTCTCCCTTCTCTTCTTCTCTTTGTACAGAAATGAAGTTTGCAGATGATACCACTGTGATTGGTTTAATCCAGAATAGTGATGAGTCAGATTGGGTTCCTTGAACCACGCTTTCTCTGGTCCTGAGATGGTCCTCACACATCTGTTAGGAAGATGACCTAGCAGAGACTGAACTTCCTACAAAACTAAGGAAGTACAGTCTCCCACAGGAGCTATAGGACCTCTTCTACACCAACATCATCCAGTCTATCCTGTGCATCCATCACTGTGTGGTTTGACTCAGCCACAAAAGACTGACAGACTCTTTATCGCGCAATAAAGAAATTGTCGGCGTTAATCTATTGTCAAAGTTAGGTTGGAATCTGGGTCTATATTAAGCAATTGCATATAGATTAGTGCTTGTCATTGGTGGGGACCAGGACGGGACAGACATCAATACACCGCTGACGGTCCGACAGGTGTTTTCTGTCTGATCATCAGCTCACCGCTCAGAGCGGCAGGTGAGGCGGCGTGACGAGGTGCAGCTCTGTGCGCTCCGCTGAACACGATTATAACATTAACGTTCATTATGACATCACGAGAGAAAGAGAGAGGGAGAAAAGAGGGGTTCATATATTTTTTCATTGAGATACTCAGGGGAGAACCTGGCGCTGATGTTTAATGCGGACCTCCTTAGTAGTGGGTTTGGGAGTTGGTTTGTGCGTCCTCGCGGCGCAGCTTCTGCATGTCAACAAGTCTCCAGAGCTTATGAACGCTGACAACTCCTTCACGAGCCTCCTGGACCGGGAAGCTCGTGCGGGAGCAACAAGTGTCCCAAGCCGGAGCCAACCTCGGCATACGCTCCCTCCTCCTGAACTGGACCGTATGAGGTTTGGAACTCGCGGCAGCTACTTGAGTTCACGCAGAACTCTGACCACGCTCCTCATCAACAGGTCTGGACTGGCTGTCTGGGTTCTAGGCGTTTCCTGGTGAACCGACGTGCTATTTGGACCGACAGCCTCAGCTGTACACGCGCCTCTCATTAATAAAGTGAATGTGGCAGCGCATGCTGCTCAAACACGTGTTTCTCAGCATAACTGACAGCTGAACATTCAACAAGTCAAACAATATCAACACTAAAACACATCGATGTGTCAGTGACTTATCAGAGGTTTGTCTTTAGTTCACAGAGACTCATATTAATGTTTAAATCCCCTAAAGTGGTTTTATTTAACAAAAACATGATGAAACAGCCCTATAGGATCATGTGAAATAAACAGTAGAGAAATAAAGACATTGAAGGCAGATTGAATCCATTACAGATAAACTGGATGCTACAATCACTTTGACAGGTAAAAAAATTAGTTTGATGTAACATCATATCAATATAATATGTAGTCAATCAATATATCGTTATTTGATGTAAAAAAAGAGAGTCAGTGCTTTAATCAGATGACCTGTAAACTAAATCTAATCCTTTAGTGTCAGGAGATGAGAAGGTTTCTACAGTAAAACTATTAAAACAGAGTGAGCCTCAGAAAACAGCTGTAAAGTTAAAGGAGACAGACCTCTGATGACAGGTCAATGTGTTTTAGTGTTAAAATGTTTCATCCTGATAACTTGATCAACCATCAGAGGTTGTTAAAATGAGCTCAGAGCTCATCTGGTGGTTCTGGTTTGTGACTCAGGTCTGGGTTTCTGAGGGAAGTTCTGACAGGTTTAGTATTTCTTGTTAGGTTAGTAACAGCTGATCCAAACAGTGGATCAGCTGTTACTAACCTTAAACTCTAGACTTGAAGTGTCACCATTCTTCAGCCTCATGCTCATGCACACCTCTAACATACAGTATATACACACATATACACATATATGTGTATATATATCAGTGGTGGCCCGTCAGTAAGAGGCGCTAGGGCACCGCCCCACCAGTCTCACAGGAGGAAGAAAACAACTGGAATCACTAAATAGTAAAAAAAACATGAAAATTAAACTAAACGATCAATCAATTATACATTCTATAAGTTCTGTGTATAATCTGCATTTAGGTGTAGTTTAAAAATGTTCTCTCACTTTTTTTACCAGACCAGAAGGTCGTGCCATGTACTTCCTGTTTCTTTGGGGGGTTTTTGAACATGCTTTGGGCGCACAAATCTTTACCATAGACCAGGCGTGTCCAAAATGCGTCCCTCAGAGTGATTTTGTGTGGCCCTCAGCTGCATTTTAAAAATTATATAATTAATTTTTTCCTGCAGGATTTTGATGCAGAGAGACGCTTTTCAGGGCTGTACAGTGCGACATATATGTCGCACGTGCGATGGAAAAAACTGTCTGTGCAATGAACTATTTTTAGACGTAGCACTTGTGCGATCAGGGTTTCCTCTACATGTAATTGATTGTGGCGCACCCCCGCACCTTCAGAATTAACTTAAAGTACTTTAAAACAATGTCAGGTGGCCTCAGCGGGTCTCCAACCTAGCGCTAGAACGCACACGCCAGCCCAGAGCATCTTGCCTGGCTCGCCCACGTCCTCCGTCTTCATTTTGGTCATCCAACCAGAGCCTTGCTACATTTTGACCCGAGGGCCGCCGCCTGGAGACGACCACGATGTAAACCCCGCACCCGATGGTTCGATGTTGTTGCGGGCGACCTCCAACAATCTGGAGTTGCCGTAGTGCAGCTGGCACAAGATCGCCAGCACTGGAAGCAACTGGTTCACTTAATAGGCTCAACGCACTGGTGCGGGACGATACCCGACCTACCACAGCAGCCGTGATGATGATGATGATGAAACAATTTAAAGCATATTAAATATATATAGCCTATATTTGCGCACTTCTGCGTCATGTCGACTGGTTTAGCGACGGAGTTCCATCAATTCTAGCTGTTCGGAAAAAAACTTTGTGACTCTGAAAGTCTCCCTGTGCTTTAATCACAGACAGAGGAACTAATAAATCTGAACGGGTCACACTGATGTCTGTTAACGAGTCCACGGTTCGAGTCAGGGAGAGACGAGACTTCACACCGGAGTCTGACCCCGCTGAACGCAGCTCAGCCCCAGGGGCGTATCTAGAACTTTTTCTTGGGGGGTCCAGGCAGGGGCAAAGACTGAAGAAGGGTTGCTCACTAAAAGGTCATTGTTTTTAGATGCTCTGCAGTCTTGGACTGCAATGGACAGCAGACCTAAGTTTTAATAACTAATTTATTTACTGAAGTAAAACACATGGATCTGTTTAGTAGAACTATGCAGCAGATTCAGAATCAGTAGGAGACAAATGAACATTTTAAACACCAAGGTCTCACTGTACACCATCAAAAACAGTCTGCCTGTTTATGTGCAAAATTACTATAAAGTAAAATTATAACAGTTTCTGCATATTAATAAATCAAAGATTATAACAGCTGAAAACATCTGTTTTTGTGGTTTTTAGCAGTGTTCCACAAAACTATATGAACAAACTGATTGACAGCTCTGGTGGGCGTGGCCAGGCAGGGTGGCCAATCCAATTTCAAGAGTGGCCAGTGACACCCCCCTGTGACCCCGCCCCTGCTAGAACTGTATTGAAGCACTGAAAAAGATTAAATCAGATATGTCACTCCCTAGCCTCCAGCTCCCCCTGCTGTTTGCTTTTTGCCTTTAGTTTAGAGTTTTCCCTCCTGTGTTTTAGTCCTCCTGTGTTTAGTCTTAGATCAGTTATTAGTCTTCTGTGTTTAGTTAGTTCCTTGTGTTTAGTTCATAGTTTAGCCTTTTGTATCTACTTAGTATCCTGTGTTTAGTTCTTTTCCAGTTAGGTCTGTTTCTGGTGTCTTGTCATTGTCCACACCTGCCTCTTGTTCTCCCTGATTACCCCTCAGGTATTTAAGCCCTGCTGTGTCATGTCTCTGTGCTCGTTCGTCTGCTTCGTCTACCCCAGCCCTAGTCGTCCTTAGTCTTAGTCCTTCCACCTTCCAGTTTAGTTTCTAGTCAGTTTTTGCCTCAGTTTGTATTGTGCTCCTTTTTGTAATAAATCCTTTTTTGAGTTTTTACCACTGCCTCGTTCTCCTCCGTTCATCCCTTCCTGCTTTTGGGTTCTTTACACTCCTGCTCCACCCTCGCCTGACAAGATAACTCAACAACCACACATCACTATACCGGTATATGCATACAAACTATAATATTGTACATGGCTGTTTCTAAAACTCATACAGTACACACACTACAGTAAACACTAATTGCACACATTTCTCAGCACACTCACACTTTGAACACATCTACACTAATTTGAATGAATAAATGTTTTCTTAAATTACTCTTACATAACATGTTTGAAAATGTTTCTTGTTATTGTGTTTTCACTATAAGCACTTTGTCAGTGTATTAAAAATGATAAGTACTCATTTTGGATATTAGCTGAATTTTTATGCTGGTGCTACAACTTTTTGTTCTGTGCTACAAAATCTGCAACCTTTGTAGCACCGGTGCTATGAGCTAAAAAGTTAACGTACAGCCCTGCTTTTTGACATTTTTTTAGATTTTTACTAACATGAGACCCAACAAACAAAAAAATCCAAGTAAATTAAAATCTTTTTAAATGCAATATTTTCCATTCAATCAAAATATTCAAAAATTTTTGCGACAATTCAAGACATATTGAGATTTCCGACTTTACTTCTTGGTAAAAAGAACCACAAATCCTCACTGACTTTTACCAAAACACAGACTTGTGAGCTCTGTTCATGAAGCCTGACTAAATCCAGCAACATGACTGAAGAAAGATCCAGATCCTGGTCTTGTTGCTGAGGATGGAACTAAATGTAATTTTTAGAAACCTAAAAACAGTCGACCAATCAGATCCAGTGAATTTGATGCTTCTTATTATTGAGTCAAACATACGAGATCCCTGTGTCGTATTGACAAAGACTGTTCATTAAAATGTTGGATTTATAAAGAATTTTTGAGCAGAACAAAATATTTTTTGCTTGTTTCTTTGAAGAAATATTATAACTTTTGTGGCCTTCGTGGACTTGACACTTGATGATTTTGGCCCTCATTTTGAAAAGTTTGGACACCCCTGCCATAGACCTACGCTATAACTGGAGCAAATGCACTGGAACCCCCTTTCAATACAAAGTATAGAAGAGCCCTGGGTCACAAAATTTAACGACCGCAACATACGCAGATGACCAGAGACTCGGCTCAGATCAGGACTTGATCCGGAAGCTCAAAGTAGCTCGCAGAGGGAGAAGCAGTTCTTATCATGGAGGAAGCTAAATTATGTTTTTTCAGAGAATCCTTCTTGACAGCTTTGTGACAACCCAGCTGATTGATTCCATGTGTCCTGATTTAATCAACTCAACTGTCGATGAGTGATTTGGGTTGTTTTTTAGAGTTTAGACAGAGTCCTGGTTCAGGTCAGGTACCAAGTCCAGTACCAAGTCATTTTGGACCAGTTCAGTCTGGACTAGGTCCAGTACCGAGTTGGTCCGGTACCGGATAATTTTGGACCGGTCAGGTTAGAATCAGATCCGGTACTGAGTCGGTTCGGACCTGGTCCCGGTTCAGACTGGGCTGGTTCAGACTGTCATGCCTGCATGCACTGAACATTAGTTTATTTCAGTCATGATGACATGAGGCTGATATTTGATGTAATCTGATCTCAGCATCAACTCTTCCTGCTGAATCTAAACTTTGTGACTGTGGACCTTCAGGGTTTAAAATAAATGCATTTTGTGTTCAGAATCATTCATTTTTATTCAACCTTTACTTTACCAGGTAAGATGTTTGAGAACATGTTCTCACTTACAAACATGACCTGGTGCTGCTGAGAACCAGTGTTTTATCAGCAGAGTTTGTGCTTTCAGTAGAAAGCTGTAGAAACTTTATTGTGAAGATTAAGTTGTGTTTCTGACCTATCAGGTTGGTTTTTCCTTGAAACTCTTACTTCTGTTGTGACCACATTGTGGTTGTTTTGTTTTTTTTATTATTATTATTTGTTTCTGATTATATTGATATTATTCTAAGGTCTCCTCATGAAAACTTTATGATTTTTTTTTTACTGTTTGATGTGTAGAATTAGACCTAACAGCTCCACATTGTTAGTGAACTGGTGGTAGGGATTTTTACCAGCAAAATATTCAGTCAGATGAAAACATTCCCTGCTCTAGTGGATAGATGTGGTTAGAGAGCATCTGACAACTGACTTGCAAAAATGCAAACCACCTAAATAAATTTTCACCATCCTCCACTGATACACATAATGTGAAGGGGAACAAGTATTTGATCTCCTGCCGGGTTTTTCTACTTGCTAAGTGTGGAGATGTTGAATTTATAGAAACACCTCAACATTCAGACTAAATCTAAAAACAAATTTCATAAATTCTCATTGAACAATTTAAAAAAAATTAATTGGTGATACAGTCATCCTCTCCTACGGAGCAGTCATCCTGTGCCACTTGCAGAAAAACACCCCAAACCATGATGTTTCCACCCACATGCTTCATGTTAGGGATGGTTCTCACCCTTCTTCCTCCAAACACAGGGAGTAGAGTTTAGACTCTAAACATGTTTGGTCTCTGAGCACATGACCTTCTCCCAGGTCTGGATCATCCACATGTTTGTCCATTGAATCATCCTAACAGGTCTGTTCTTGACCACATCATTTAATTGTATCTATATTTATAGTAAAATGCTTTAAAACATAACATATTTAATCCTTAGCTGCTACTACAGTGTTTTTAACAGTCATAAGTTATTTAAATCCTTCCTTCCTGAAAACTGTGTATTGCAAAATTCATGTCAATTTCACTTTTAAATAGCGATTTTCTGAAATATTAATATTTGGGGGAAAAAGTTGTATTAAGATGGTAAAAATTCACTTTGGTCTTGACTGTGTTTGAACACATCTTTAGCTTATTATTCAATCAAAGCTAATTGATATTTCTTCAAACTATAGTAGCACTTTTTTTTTTTACCCGTGTCCTGTCCGGCTGTAGAGCAAACAGAATAGATGTCTGAGTGCCAGGAACAAGCCCCACAGTGTTGCTGTTTCAGGTGAGACGTTACAGCCACTGCTATAATGCTCCACCTGACTTATATTTAAATATAACTTTAAAAATCTTTTTTAGAACATTTTAATGGTTGATTTGAGTCCCAGTGGACACGGCGCCTGAAAGGGAAGGGTACAGAAAGAAGGTTGGGGGAGAAAGTAAACAGAAAAAGAAGAGAACAAGAGACATGAAGAATCCACTTCTAGACCTAAAAATAAAGCACAAACAAACAAAATAGGGAGAAAAATACAACAACAACAAACAGCATATGAATATACAACAGTTGTGATATCCTTAAAATGTATACGGTAAAGACTAATTCAAGATGAGTTCAGTGTCAACCACAGCCCCAGTCAATGTGTCTGAAAACACCTGAGTCCGTCTTTATGTGAACACCTTGTGATCACCTGTGTGTGTACAGGTCCTTCTCAAAAAATGTGCATATTGTGATAAAGTACATTATTAATGTACTGTAGTAATGTACTGATAAACATTAGACTTTCATATATTTTAGATTCATTACACACAACTGAAGTAGTTCAAGCCCTTTTATTGTTTTAATATTGATGATTTTGGCATACAGCTCATGAAAACCTAAAATTCCTATCTCAAAAAATTAGCATATCATGAAAAGGTCCTCTAAATGAGCTCTGAACCTAATCATCTGAATCAACTTTTAACTCAAAACACCTGCCAAAGATTCCTGAGGCTTTTAAAAACTCCCAGCCAGGTTCATTACTCAAAACCGCAATCATGGGTAAGACTGCCGACCTGACTGCTGTCCAGAAGGCCATCATTGACACCCTCAAGCAAGAGGGTAAGACACAGAAAGAAATTCCTGAACGAATAGGCTGTTCCCAGAGTGCTGTATCAAGGCACCTCAGTGGGAAGGAAAAAGTGTGGCAGAAAACGCTGCACAACGAGAAAAGGTGACCGGACCCTGAGGAAGATTGTGGAGAAGGACCGATTCCAGACCTTGAGGGATCTGCGGAAGCAGTGGACTGAGTCTGGAGTAGAAACATCCAGAGCCACCGTGCACAGGCGTGTGCAGGAAATGGGCTACAGGTGCCGCACTCCGCAGGTCAAGCCACTTTTGACCCAGAAACAGCGGCAGAAGGGCCGCTGGGACCTGGGCTACAGAGAAGCAGCACTGGACTGTTGCTCAGTGGTCCAAAGTACTTTTTTCAGATGCCTCGCCTCGCCTCGCCTCGCCTCGCCTTCTTCCGCTTATCCGGGTCCGGGTCGCGGGGGCAGCATTCCAAGTCGGGCAGCCCAGGCCACCTTCTCCCCGGCCAAGTCCACCAGCTCCTCAGCTGGGACGCCCAGGCGTTCCCAGGCCAAACTGAAGATGTATTTCCTCCAGCTTGTCCTGGGTCGACCTGGGGGCCTCCTGCCGGCAGGACATGCCCAGAACACCTCCCGAGGGAGGAGTCCAGGAGGCATCCTTACCAGATGCCCGAACCACCTCAACTGGCTCCTTTCGATATGGAGGAGCAGCGACTCTACTCCGAGTCTCTCCCGGATGTCCGAGCTTCTTACCCTATCTCTAAGGCTGAGCCCGGCCACCCTGCGGAGAAAACTCATTTCAGCCGCTTGTATCCGCGATCTCGTTCTTTCGGTCACTACCCAAAGCTCATGACCATAGGTGAGGATTGGGACGTAGACCGACCGGTAAATCGAGAGCCTTGCTTTCTGGCTCAGCTCTCTCTTTACCACAACAGACCGGTTCAGCGTCCGCATCACTGCAGACGCTGCCCCAATCCGCCTGTCGATCTCCCGCTCCCTCCTTCCCTCACTCGTGAACAAGACCCCGAGATACTTGAACTCCTCCACTTGAGGCAGGACCTCTCTCCCGACCCGGAGTTGGCAATCCACCTTTTTCCGGTCGAGAACCATGGCCTCAGATTTGGAGGTGCTGATCCTCATCCCAGCCGCTTCACACTCGGCTGCGAACCTCCCCAGCAAGAGCTGAAGGTCAGAGCTCGATGAAGCTAGGAGGACCACATCATCCGCAAAAAGCAGAGACGCGATTCTCCTGTCACCGAACTCCACCCCCTCCACACCACGGCTGCGCCTAGAAATCCTGTCCATAAAGGTTATGAACAGGACCGGTGACAAAGGGCAGCCCTGGCGGAGTCCAACCCTCACTGGGAACAGGTCCGACTTACTGCCGGCTATGCGGACCAGACTCACACTCCTCTGGTACAGGGACTGAATGGCCCTTAACAAAAGACCATCAACCCCATACTCCTGGAGCGCCCCCCACAGGGTGCCCCTGGGGACACGGTCATAAGCCTTCTCCAAATCCACAAAACACATGTGGATTGGTTGGGCAAACTCCCATGACCCCTCCATCACCCTAGCGAGGGTAAAGAGCTGGTCCACAGTTCCACGACCAGGACGAAAACCACATTGTTCCTCTTCAATCCGAGATTCAACCATCGACCGGAACCTCTTCTCCAGTACCCTGGAGTAGACCTTTCCAGGGAGGCTGAGGAGTGTGATCCCCCTATAGTTGGAACACACCCTCTGGTCCCCCTTCTTAAAAATGGGAACCACCACCCCGGTTTGCCACTCCACAGGAACTGCCCCCGATGACCACGCAAAGTTGCAGAGACGTGTCAGCCACGACAGACCTACAACATCCATCGCCTTGAGATACCCAGGTCGGATCTCATCCACCCCTGGGGCTCCGCCGCTGCGTAGTTGTTTGACTACCTCAGCGACTTCTGCCCCAGAGATTGGACAGTCCGTTCCCAGGTCTCCCAGCTCTGGTTCCTCCTCGGAATGCGCGTCGGTGGGATTGAGGAGCTCCTCAAAGTATTCCTTCCACCGTCCGACTATAGCCCCAGTTGACGTCAGCAGCTCCCCGTCCCCACTGTAAACAGTGTGAGCGAGTTGCTGCCTTCCTCCCCTGAGGCGCCGGATGGTTTGCCAGAACCTCTTTGGAGCCGACCGATAGTCTTTTTCCATGGCCTCGCCAAACTCCTCCCACGCCCGAGATTTTGCCTCGGCAACTGCCACTGCTGCACTTCGCTTGGCCCGCCGGTACCTGTCTGCTGCCTCTGGAGACCCACAGACCAGCCACGCCCTGTAGGCCTCCTTCTTCAGCCTGACGGCTCCCCTAACCTCTGGTGTCCACCAGCGGGTACGGGGGTTACCGCCACGACTGGCACCGGCTACCTTGCGACCACAGCTAGCAACAGCCGCCTCAACAATCGCAGAGCGGAACAAGGCCCATTCGGACTCAATGTCCCCCACTGCTCTCGGGACGCGGTCGAAGCTCTGCCGGAGGTGGGAGTTGAAGACCATCTTGACAGGCTCTTCTGCCAGGCGTTCCCAGCAGACCCTCACTATACGTTTGGGTCTACCAGGTCTGCGCGGCATCTTCCCCTGCCATCTGATCCAGCTCACCACCAGGTGGTGATCAGTTGACAGCTCCGCTCCTCTCTTCACCCGAGTGTCCAAAACATACGGTCTCAGGTCAGATGATACAACTATAAAGTCAATCATCGACCTGTAACCTAGGCTGCCCTGGTACCAGGTGTACCGATGGGCATCCTTATGTTCGAACATGGTGTTCGTTATGGCCAAACTGCGACTTGCACAGAAGTCCAATAACAGAACACCACTCGGATTCAGATTGGGTGGGCCGTTCCTCCCAATCACGCCCCTCCAGGTCACGCTGTCATTGCCCACGTGAGCGTTGAAGTCCCCCAGCAGGACTATGGAGTCCCCAGTAGGAGCGCTATCCAGCACTCGTCCCAGAGACTCCAAAAAGGGTGGGTACTCTGAAGTGCTATTTGGTGCATAAGCACAAACAACAGTCAGGACCCGTTCCCCAACCCGAAGGCGTAGGGAAGCTGCCCTTTCGTCCCCCGGGGTAAACCCCAACGTACAGGCAGAGAGTCTTGGGGCTAACAGAAAGCCTACCCCAGCCCTCCGCCTCTCACCCGGATCAACTCCAGCAAAGAAAAGTGTCCAACCCCTCTCCAGGACTCGGGTTCCAGAGCCAACGCTATGTGTCGAGGTGAGCCCGACTATATCTAGCCGGTATCGCTCAGCCTCTTCCACAAGCTCCAGCTCCTTCCCCGCCAGAGAGGTGACGTTCCATGTCCCGATAGCCAGTTTTCCCATCCGGTGATCGGATCGCCAAAGCTCCCGCCTCGGTCTGCCACCCGATCCACAATGCACCGGACCCTTCACTCTCCTCCTGCAGGTGGTGGGCCCACAGTTGGATGAGCCCATGTCTCCGGTTCGGGCTGGGCCCGGCTGGGCCCCATGGGCGAAAGCCCGGCCACCAGGCGCTCGTCCACGGGCCCCAACCCCAGGCCTGGCTCCAGGGTGAGACCCCGGTAACCCTCCGGGCCGGGTACACTGGCTCTTAGATTGCTTCTCCATGAAGGGTCTTCTGAACCGTTCTTTGTCTCACCCCTCCCCTAGGACCAATTTGCCATGGGTGACCCTACCAGGGGCACAAGTGCCCCAGACAACATAGCTCCTAGGATCGTTAGGGCACTCAAACTCCTCCACCACGATAAGGTGACGGTTCAAGGAGGACTTTTTTCAGATGAAAGCAAATTTTGCATGTCATTCAGAAATCAAGGTGCCAGAGTCTGGAGGAAGACTGGGGAGAGGGAAATGCCAAACTGCCTGAAGTCCAGTGTCAAGTCCCCACAGTCAGTGATGGTCTGGGGCGCCATTTCTCATTTATTTCGAACTCCATTAGCTGCAATCTATACAGCTACTCTTCCTGGAGTCGATACAACTCAAAAATTA
The DNA here is from genome assembly GCA_006937965.1 of Callopanchax toddi. Classification (NCBI taxonomy): domain Eukaryota; kingdom Metazoa; phylum Chordata; class Actinopteri; order Cyprinodontiformes; family Nothobranchiidae; genus Callopanchax; species Callopanchax toddi. The sequence goes on along the minus strand of SSNR01000059.1, from coordinate 1,320,106 downwards.
TACAGTGATACAACAACAACAAAAAAACAGTAATAATAATAATTTTTAAAAAATAATAAAAAAAAGTACAAACCAAATAAAATAACCCACCCTCGTCTCCCCTACTCACACACACTCACACATACATACATACATACATACACACTCCAATATTCACAAGACCCAGGCAGTCAATATTTACAGTACATAGGCACGAGGTACATATCACAGTAATACAATACAATTGATTCATAATAGTTCCAGCTATCTTTAGAGTGATTCTATTCAGGGGACATTTTCTGTATCTATCAACAAATATTTTTTCAACAAAACTTTAAACTGATATTTTCTGTTTGCTTTAACAATGTCTCTGGGCAAGGTGTTCCAACCAATCATTGCTCTGTATAACAAGGTTTTTTTTCCCATTGTTTGTTTTTACTTTGGGTAGAGTAAACCTACCCTCTGACACTTGTCGTGTAGCATAATCATGCTCTTCAGAACTGAAATTGAGCCCCCGATGAAGCACTTGTGGCAACTTTGTTAAAATAATATTCCTAGTTAAATTTAATAAAAAAACTGTAAATCTATCCTTCACCTTTAGCCAGGACAATGTATTATGCATCCAGTTGACATTACTTCTGAAAGGACACTGAAGTGCACACCGAGGTGCTCTATTTTGGACCGTTTGTAAAGCATTAATCTGTGTCACTGCAGCACAAGACCAAATCTCTGAGCAGTAGTCCAGCTGTGACAATACAAGACTTTGTAAAATATTCGCTCTTATGTTGCAAGGTAACACATGAGCACATCTCCTAACCATAGAGAGACCTCCACACATTCTGCGCACAATAGTACTGATGTGATTAATCCATGATAATTTGTTATCAATCTCAATACCCAGAACCTTGGTTTGTAGCACCTGCTCAACACACATATCTTTGACAACTAACCTCAGTTTGGGTTCACTCGACAACCTGTGTCTGGTACCAAAGACAATACATTTTGTCTTACCAACATTTAACACTAACTTATTGTTTTTGACCCACTCATCCACTGACTTTAATTCCTCCTGTAATAACATTTCCAGTTCTTCAACCATTGCTTTTGATGAATAAATTGTCGAATCATCAGCATACATCGCAATTTTTGCATTCTTTAGAGTCAATGGTAAGTCATTTGTATATATAGAAAACAAGAGTGGTCCCAAGCAGCTTCCCTGAGGTATGCCACAATCAGTTGTTCTTTCAGCTGAAGAGCTTCCATTAAAGAAGACCATTTGTCTCCTATTTCCTAAATAACTTTGTAACCAGACCATTGCTGTTGAGCTGAACCCATAACAATGCATTTTCCTTAACAACAGGTTATGATCAATAAGATCAAAAGCAGCGCTAAAATCTAACAGTACAGCTCCTGCTAATTGTTGGTTGTCTAAAGCTGTCAGCCAATCACTTGTCATTTGAGCCATGGCAGTAGTGGTGGAATGTCCCGCTCTGTATGCATGCTGAAATTCTGTATTTAAATTATGATCATGAAAATACTTTTGAATTTGCTCAAAGATAATCCTCTCCATTATTTTACTTAATGCAGGCAACAGACTAATCGGTCTGCTGGTAGCACCACTGAACGATGTAGAGGAATTTTTTGGCAGTGGCACAATTTTAGATGTTTTCCAGGCCTGAGGAAAGACCCCCTTATTCAGACTTAAATTAATGATATGGCTGACAGGAACTGCAATTGTATTTGCAGCAAGTTTCACTAGTTTTGAATCGATATTATCCACACCAGAAGGCGTGTCAGCTGCTGGTGTTGGTCCACTGTGTTTTATCAAGGGCAGGGTCAATGCAGCTAGCTATCAGGAGATTTTGGAGCACTTCATGCTTCCATCTGCTGAAAAGCTTTATGGAGATGAAGATTTCATTTTTCAGCACGACCTCGCACCTGCTCACAGTGCCAAAACCACTGGTAAATGGTTTACTGACCATGGGATTACTGTGGTACTCTCCTGACCTGAACCCCAGAGAGAATCTGTGGGATATTGTGAAGAGAAAGTTGAGAGACGCAAGACCCAACACACTCTGGATGAGCTTAAGGCCGCTATCGAAGCATCCTGGGCCTCCAGAACACCTCAGCAGTGCCACAGGCTGATTGCCTCCATGCCACGCCGCATTGAAGCAGTCATTTCTGCTAAAGGATTCCCCACCAAGTATTGAGTGCATAACCGAACATAATTATTTGAAGGTTGACTTTTTTTTGTATTAAAAACACTTTTCTTTTATTGGTCGGATGAAATATGCTAATTTTTTGAGATAGGAATTTTGGGTTTTCATGAGCTGTATGCCAAAATCATCAATATTAAAACAATAAAAGGGCTTGAACTACTTCAGTTGTGTGTAATGAATCTAAAATATATGAAAGTCTAATGTTTATCAGTACATTACAGAAAATAATGAACTTTATCACAATATGCTAATTTTTTGAGAAGGATCTGTATATGCGCGCTTGTGTATGTAAAGTTTCTCTATTGAAACATTCAACATCCCAAGGCCCATGGAGGACGCGGAGGAGGTCTGGGCCCCAGACGTCCAGAGGCCACCCAGGGCACGGACACCACCGTCATGCACACACACACACACATCCCTGCAAACATACCAAGACACACAATAGACGCTGTACACCCACTCTCACTCCTCATGCAAACTCTACGTTCCCAGAATCTGGGACCAGCGCCCTAAGGGTAAACCGGACCCCAGACCCAGAGATGGTCCCTTCCATGCCAGAGTGGGGATGAGCAGACCACCACACAGCATCCGATCAGCCCCCAACCAAAAACCCCGACCAGACGGCCTGCTCCACTCCAGAGTAGCACTTTAACAGAAACCCATTCACAAACATTTGAACCATTACTTCATGCTCCATTTGTTTTATTACAAAAATTATTTGAACTGTCAATCTAATCTTTGTGCAGCAAACATGTCAAAGCATACATTTATCATCTAATAAATCAGTAAAATGATTTATTTGGTTAAAGTCCTCGTCTCCTATCCTTCTCTTGATTCCAGTTGTGCTAAACTGAAGCTTTAGTTGTTACTAAACAGAACAATGGCTTTAGTGTAACTTTGGTATTTAAATACCATGTCTTTATCTGTCCCTGTTTCCCAAACACAGACACTAAACCTATATTTAATTCTATGTTTTCCTTTGGGGAGTAAACTATTTTTTTATTTATGTCAATTTATAAGAATCAACTAAATGGAAATCTTTTTTTTTTGCTCCCTTTTTCTAGTGGTGGGGGGAGAGTTTTATGGCTAGAAAAACAGAATTTGTGGTTTCGACGTTCGAGGTTTGATGCAAACGGCTTTGGAACCTTTTATGCAACCTGGCGTCCAGGAGGCTAAAGAAAATATTTTGCTTTCCACCCTTTTGAGCCTTTTAGCCTCTGCTAGGGGAAAAGGAGAGAGGGGCAAAAAAAAAAACTGGAGGAAAAAAAAACTTTCTCCGAGGTCAAATGTCCTGAGTCGGATGGCTGCCAAATTGGCTCCATAACCATTTTGCTCACACACACTTATAACCTGAATGCAGACACACTAAATCTTTGCATTTGACAAAGTTAGAAAGGTGACAACATTTTAGGAACTTGTGTCTAAAAACAATTTTGTGTGTATTTAAACCAACCTTACAAATGTCTAAGTTGCTTTCTAGTAAGATCAGATAGGTTTAATGTGTAAAAGCTGCATGAGGGAAATTGATAAAGACAAACAAATGTGCATTTTCCTTCTTACAATCCTGTTCTTGTGTGCACGTGATCATGCTATGCTTCCATGGCACTTTAAGCTCATTGAGAATTTTAAACTGTAATTAAACTTGATGTCATATGCACAAGCGCACACACACACACACACACACACACACACACACACACACACACACACTAGGTGAACATACACTCTAAACCCACAGCCTCCTGTGTGCAATTAGCATACAGTGTGGGGCAGCGTCAGGTAAAGTCCAGATCGGAGCCTGATTGCATTCAGAAGGCATTTCTGTGTGTGTGTGTGTGTGTGTGTGTGTGTGTGTGTGTGTGTGTGTGTGTGTGTGTGTGTGTGTGTGTGTAGGTGTGTGTGTGTATGTGTGTGTGTGAGAGAGTGTGGGGGGTCAGCCCCTCAGCTACTACCAGTGAAAATGACCGGGTGATGTGAAGGGCAGATACAGGTTCAGTGGTGGTCCACTGCAGCTTAACTGGCTGTAAGAGTAGTAAAACAGGCTGACTGTGTCCAGTTAACTCTGCATGGAGACAGCTTGGCTAATGAAAATATGGCAGCAATTTGTTAATTCTGCACATAAGAAACAGAATACAGTCCAATTATTTATTTTCACAATGACAGGTACAGACTGGACATTTAGCTGTCAGAGCAGTCAGGTGACTTACTGCACTGATGTATTTTTACAGGGCCCATGTCATGGTTTTCCATGTTTTCTGACTTATCTATCATGTTGCAAAGTTGAGTTCTCACCTTAAACCTGCCAGAAAGTGCAAAAAACGGCATCCATCTGTCTCCTAGTACAGCTAGTGAGAAGCTCTTCCAGATTTCAGACGCAGGTTTCAAACCGTTTTTTTTCACTCCAGTCTGCTATGAGGTCATAGTGATCCGGACTTGCTTATATGGTAAATTCTCCGCCCACATGCACGTTCACGACACCTGGAGCGAGGAGAACGCCAGTGCTGCTGCCGCCATTGACCATAGACCGTGTAGTGTTTAGTTTCAGTTTTGTTTCACTTTCACTCGACGGCACTGCCCCCTGCTGCAGCAGAAGTGTCAGGCTGCCAAATAAGGAGAAACCCAGCAGAACCGGAAGGCAGCGCATTCTTCTGATCTCTGAGTTGCTCGTTAGGAAATAATTACAGTGTATTTTGTGTTATAATGGTGCAACGCTGATCTAGAGGCATCAAAGATTACACCTGTTTAATATAAATTGATTTAAATATGGAGCCATGGGCACTTTAAGATAAGTCAAATCCTATCCTATCCATACCTGTACCTTCCTATTCTATTAGGTTCCTATCTCATTCAGTCATGTGACGTCTTGTCCTCATTTTCCTATCTCATACCATCCTATCCAATAGTACCCTATCCTATTCAACACTGATTCTGTGCCGTCCCATCCCATCCTATCCTTTCTAAACAATATAATCTCATCCTATTCTATCTCATCCTATCCAAGCATTTCTTATCTTGTCCTATCCTTTCCTAAACTACCTTCTTCTATCTTATTCTATCCTACCTACACTACCCCATCATATCCTATCTGCATGTACTGCAAAAGTAAGACTTGGTAGATTTGGATGGATTTCTCCAACTGTTTCAAAGATGTGGGTTAGTGGAGGATCCCTCTTGTTTTTGTTTTTTTGAAATGTGATATAATATACAGACCTTAAAGTAGATAATGCCTTCAATAAGGGAGCAAATATCAAGAGTCTAATATTTTATCTCAGGTCACCGGATTATATCTAGTTCCTGAGTTGAGTCGTCACCTGACACACATCCAAACCACCTGGTTGGTGTTGCATCAGCCGCGTGGTGTGAAGATTTCTCCTCCTACTGGTAGAGAACGGCGTAAGGTGGCCTAGGAACCAGCTGAAGCTGCAAACAGATGCTGTGTGTGTGTAAGTGTGTTTTGATCCATGACTTCTTAATTACCAGCAACTCTCAGGGGAATATCAGAGTGCTGCTGGTAACCTAAGCAGTGACCTCATCAGTGACATCACGACCGAATGGCTAAAAGGCAAAACAGGAAGCCATATTTGAGTACATGCTGAAGAACGTGTGTGTGTGTGTTCATAGCTTCTGTGTGTGGGCTTACATTTATATTCACACAGGTGTGTGTGTGTATGCATATTGAAACTCCTTGGGTCATGTACAGCACCCTGTGTGTCAGTGAGTCCATGTTCACACAGCATCATTTTTCAATAAGAACCTGACTGAAGTCTTGGTTTTTTAACTGGATATTGGTCACATTGTTTATTCCATGAAACAAACAGGTTCCTTCTCACTTCAAACGCTTGTTTTTTTACCCCTCAAAAAAGTCAAGTCTACATTTTTTTTTCATGAGTTTCTGTTTGGTATGAAATGAGTTCAGGATGAGTAGCATTATTAGAGGCCAATTCATAAAAAGCATAAAATGTGTGATCCAGAGGTCACGCTGCAGTTTTTTATTGTCAAAAAAATCCAGTCATAATCGATTTTTAGCATCACTTCTTGATTTTTAAAATGATAATAATGACATATTCAATGGACAAAAACCACTGAGTGACCAATGGAATTAAACAACTGCACTTAAATCTGAACAGTTCACCAATAAAACAAATGCTATCCAAACCAACCCAACCCTGTGTGAAAAAGTTTTTGCCTTCAAACTTCAATAACCGGTTAGGAGAAATGTCTAAAATCCACGTCTCTCACGTCGCTGTGGAGGAATTTTGTTCCACTCTTCCTTATAGAATAGTTTCAGTTCAGCCTCATTGGAGGGTTCTCCAACATGAACATCCTGTTTAAGGTCAAAGGTCAAACATTCTCCTCCAGGAGAATTCATGGTTCCATCAGTTCCAGCCAGTGGTCCATGTCCTGAAGACCAGACCACCACACTACCACACCATGTCTGACTGTTAGTGTGGCAGGATGAGCATGATGGCTCCTGGTTTTAATGGCACACAGCTGTAGCTGTTTAGTTGGATTACTCGCTGACCAATCACAGGCCAGCGTGTTGGATAAAGCCCTGTCAAGGTGTGCTGGTGGACTGACAGACCACAACTCACATGTGTGTGCCTGGGGTCGGCTGCTGGTGCAATATGTCGCATTTCCAGTCGTCTTCAGATTACTGTATAACAACTGCACTTATTGGTGCATTAATTGTGATTTCTGAGCAGTGTTAATTTCGTAGACAAAATATTTTCGTTATTTATTTCGTCACGAATATATGTTGCCGAACGAAAACTAAACGAAATTCAAAAATATAAAACGGAAAAAGACTAAAGACGAAGACTAAATCGGTGGACCTTTTCGTCAGGAACGAAAGACGAGACGAGAATTGACAGTGACGAAATCCAATCAGAAAACGGGAAGAATTTGACGAAAATACCAAAGAACCAATCAGCAATCGGACCAGGCGGGACTAGAGAAGGGAACCAATCAGCAAACGTAACAGGCGGAAGTAGATGAGAAAGGAACCAATCAGAGTCTGCCTTGTCGGGACGCACCGGAGTTTGTAAACAGCAGAGCAGACTCCGACAGGAACAGACTTTATTAAAAGTGGGTCACATGAACAGAACGGAGGCAGAGTTACGACGCTAATTTAAGATAATGGTGGTGAATGCAGCAGAGGCTTCAACCAGCTGTCAGGGAGACAGGAAATATGGAGTTATGGAGTGAAATGACCGAAGACGAAGCGTTGTGGCGATCACGTTCTGTGTGAGGAGATGGACCGCAGCGTGAGAACAGCTGATCAGACTCTGTGAGTTAAAGCCTGCAGACTTTTGATCTGACATGTCATGAGCAAAGTTCTGACAGTTTACATTATTATGGTATTTATTTTGCTCAGTTTTTGCTCAGGACCACTAGTGTCTTTCCTGACAGAACTCAACACACAGTAGAATATGAATTACAGATCTTTGTGTTTGAACTAATAAAAAAAAAAAATTAAAAGTCTCTAAATAAGATAATATTTAAACTACTTAATCAAATTTTCAACAAAATAGTTTATTTTAAAAGTGAATTTAGTTTTTTTTCTGAAGATTAGTCTTGGAAAGGGGTGTGTCTTATAATTGGCGTCATTAACAATATTGGGAACGTTGATAAAGAGCCCATTTGTTTATTAATACTTAATAGGTCACATGTTAATAAAAGTAAAGTGTTACCCCAATTCATTTAAAGAAATGTAAAATAAACGCACCAGAGGAAAATATATTAATATTAGTGAAATATGCCTATTTTATATTTAGTCGACTAAAATTCTGAACTATTTTAGTTGACTAAAATAGTTCAGAATTTTTGTCGACTAAAATTAGACTAAATTAAAACAAATTGGATGACTAAAACTAGACTAAAATGAAAAAGAATTTTAGTCAAAAGACTAAAACTAAATTAAAATTTCACGCCAAAATTAAGACTGTTTCTGAGACTTAGGAATCCTGCAGTGACACTTGTGCGTAATGCGCTGCAGCTCAGCCAGCAGGCAGACTCCGGATGAATGGGAGAGAGTTTTTAGAGATTTCTAGATAATGACTGGACGATCGATCAGCTGAAAGATTCATTAGAGCATCCTATGGATTAACTGGGTCCAGTATTAGATCAACAGAACCATCAGAACCAGTAAAACCCGGTGTCACCGGCCGTTCTCAGGTTCCCTTCAACCAACAATTTATCCAACAGGTTGACTGTTTAATAGGATGAACAACATGACGTGTCTTCCCCATTGGATTAAATTAAATGTTGTCATTAAACGTTTCTCTTAGATCTACACCATCTCTCTGTCAGTCTGACAGCAGACGCGCTGCAGTCAGACTGACTCTCTGCACTTCCGTGTTCTCTAATCAGTCAACATTTCACCACCAAATAAAACATTTTTCCGTCCATCCACCACAAGCACCTCGAGTTTCAGCCTCTGGAAAATCACATTTTCTAAACCTCTCCGTTGTCACAATTTACTGTTAAAAGCCAGAAACCCACCGGCTTATGCACACTGTAAAAAGAAATGGTTGAATCAACTTAATTGAATTGCTTCAGTTGGTAACAAGCAAGTGAATTAAGTTTATCCAACTTAAATTACTAGGTACAAATGTGTTAATTTAAGTTGGATAAACTTAATTCAATTGCTTGTTACCAATTGAAGCAATTCAGTTAAGTTGGTTCAACTATTCTCTTTTTTCAGTGCATATGCAATTATTCATAAGGTACTTTGCATTGACCGTATATGGCAGAATGTGGGTGTGTAGAGGAGGGTTCTGACCCAAAAACAGCTGAGCACAGTTCTAGGTATGAGAGTAATTTAAAAGCAGAATTGTGTGGATCTGTGCGTCCGCAGGGTTTTATAAATCAGAAATGGAATTTGCGTACCTGAAAATTTTTTGCTGAGCTTAAGCAGGTTTTAGTAAGGATTCTACGCAAAGTTTTATAAATGAGCACCCAGGGCTTTTTGTCTTTAATAAATAACATTTCCTTTAGAAAACTGCATTTTATATTTACTGAGCTTATCTTTGTCTGAAATTGAAATTTGTTTGATGATCTGAAACATATAAGACACACATACGTATGATAAGCAGGAACAGATGAATACGGGGGCTTTCTTTTTACAGCACTGTGGTGGCCATCTTGAATTGGATTAAATCAAAGCACACATCCATTGATTACTTTATGAGAGTATTAATAAAATTCATCAAGTGGTTCATAGAATATTTCACTAACAGACAATAATGACTCTATTGACCCTTGACTCGTGACATCACACGCCCAAGACGGCACAGCCCCGCTGAGCATCGTTGTTATTATCTGTCAGTTGTCAATACCTTGAGCTAAATAGTGATTAAACAAAATCTATCAGCATGGTTAACACATGTAGCACTGACGGCTGCACAAATAATATCATTTTAAAGGTTTCCAGCTGATAAAATCCCCAAAGTCAGAGAGTTCTACTGGATAAACTATCAACATTATGGAGACAAAGTCTCATGACAAAATAAAAAAGTTAAATATCTGCCCCACATGTTCAGACACGAACTAGTTATAGCCATCTAATGACTTATATGACTTTGTAACCTGGTTAAATTAGTTTATTTTGATATAATTAGACAAAATGTGTTCTGTAATCGGAGCAGCCATTAATGTCATTCGTTTTGTGTTTACTGAACTCGTATGATTTCTTTATTTATAAACTGTCCCTCCTGAGATCTGCCCGTTTTGTTCTTGTGTCATGGGAGAGGACGGAGTCGGAGTCAGCAGCTTGTGTTTCGGTTTACGGAGCTCATCACCTACAAAACTCTCAATAACATTGCCTTCCTTTCCTCTCTGCTCTAAATCACCATCACTCCTCCCACTGTCTCAGACAACCGTTTCAAAGCATCGGGAGTCGGCAGAGCTTTTTCCGTAGCCGCTCCCACCTACGAAACCCTCTCCCCAACACATCCGTGCCTCTGGTTCACTTCAGAAATTAGACAAAGTATGAAAAACTCACCTATTTGACCAAACATTCAACCCCGTTAAATCATTTTGTTTCCTGGTTCGAAAAAGGTGGATTGCCAACTCCGGGTCGGGAGAGAGGTCCTGCCTCAAGTGGAGGAGTTCAAGTATCTCGGGGTCTTGTTCACGAGTGAGGGAAGGAGGGAGCGGGAGATCGACAGGCGGATTGGGGCAGCGTCTGCAGTGATGCGGACGCTGAACCGGTCTGTTGTGGTGAAGAGGGAGCTGAGCCAGAAAGCAAGGCTCTCGATTTACTGGTCGGTCTATGTCCCAGTCCTCACCTATGGTCATGAGCTTTGGGTAATGACCGAAAGAACGAGATCGCGGATACAAGCGGCTGAAATGAGTTTCCTCCGCAGGGTGGCCGGGCTCAGCCTTAGGGATAGGGTAAGAAGCTCGAACATCTGGGAGAGACTCGGAGTAGAGTCGCTGCTCCTCCATATCGAAAGGAGCCAGTTGAGGTGGTTCGGGCATCTGGTAAGGATGCCTCCTGGACGCCTCCCTCGGGAGGTGTTCTGGGCATGTCCTGCCGGCAGGAGGCCCCCAGGTCGACCCAGGACAAGCTGGAGGAAATACATCTTCTGTTTGGGCTGGGAACGCCTGGGCGCCCCAGCTGAGGAGCTGGTGGACTTGGCCGGGGAGAAGGTGGCCTGGGCTGCCCGACTTGGAATGCTGCCCCCGCGACCCGGACCCGGATAAGCGGAAGGAGGCGAGGCGAGATTTGTGCTAAACACTGTTAGCTTTGAGATGTATATTATTTTGAAAATCTGCACAAAGATGTTTTAGATTATCTAAAGTAGTAATATTTAAGCCCTAGGTTTTATTTTGTTAGTTTAAATCAGAGAGATACAGCTCCGGATGAGGGCTGGAGGGCTTTTTGCCCCCAGCTTAGTGAACAAGTACCCGGATGAAAACAAAAACATTCAAGGGGTCTATAGTTAAATGCTAAAGTTTAAAGCTGAGACTTCATGTAATTACTTAAAACTGGGTATTTGTGTTAGTGGTGATTCTCAGATACTACCACACCAGATTATAGCTGATTATATGTCAAATAGCTGAGTTGTAGCTACGTTTGAATTAGCTACTTTCACATGACCGGGGAGGCCCTGTTGAATTTGTTCTGATTCCAAAGTAAATAGCTATACAGTAGATATACAGTATATATGTAGTGGCAACTTTCTGATAGTTTCATTACATCTGTCCAGTAGTCTGAGTGTGATGTCATTCTATTTTACTAACAGAGAAACAAACCATTTAGCAACGAGGAATGATGAAAAGGACACTTTTAGTTAAAAAACTGATCAGAATGTAATGCAGGAAGAAGCACTGTGGATGTTGGTGTGAAGCCCAGGGGTCTCTGTGATGCACCTGAGGGGCTGAGCTCAGCCCGGCGGGGGACCGTCACACCTCTGATGTCTTCCACTGACTTCTCAGGTCCACATGGTACAACCAGCAGCCCTTTGATTCTACTGTTAAGTGGTATTACTGCTTAGGGGCAGGGTCATGTGGGTGAGGTTAGGGGTTAAAGGTCAGCACTCCAGCAGCGATTCACTGATTAAAACAGGACCTTTGTCTCTCTCTGATCTCCACCCAGCTGGACATCAAATGAAGAGTTTAGAAGAGAGAGGGTAGATTAACACTCACATGTCTACACGAGAACTGTTGATTTTATTGTTTTTATCTTGTTTATCACCAATCAGGTTCATTAAAATACTAGGATTAAACTATCAGGTTAGAGAAGGTAGTGGACCCTAACAGATCATAGCACAGCACTAGCACACTTTGATAACCTAACATTGTAATCCAGGCAAAACAGAACAAAATTTATTAAACACGTTGGCCACAAAAATGAGAATTTTACCTTTTTAATAATAAGGATGTGGTACTTTAATAAAATAAACAAAATATTGAGATTTTAGTAAAAATAGAATCTTAAGGGGTTTGTAGATGGAAAACAAATGAGTATAATGTGTTTGACTTATTAAATAAAACATATTCAAATCTCTGGATCTGAACAGTTTTTATACTTTCTGTTGATTGATCTGACCCAGGTCACTCTTTTTTCATAATATTTGATGTATGTCCCTGAGTTTTATGAATGCTGCTCACCAGTCTGATTTTTAGTAAACATCGATGAAGGTTTGTATGGAGAGGCTTTTTATTACAGTTTAAAAAAATACTGTTAATTAAAAAAATTAATAAATACTTTATGAAATTAATAAATAAATGTGCCCTTGAAATTAAAAGAAAAAATAATAATGTATGGAGAGCTTTTTTGTCTGTTTTATTTATTCATTCATCACTGTATTTATTATATATTATTATTTTTTATTTATTTATTCCACATTGGTGTTTTATTTTGTGACACTTTTATTTTGTAAAGCTGTTTTACGTATTTCAGGGACTTTTATTTTTTACCTTTGTTTTTTCAAGCTGGTACTATTTCATGTTTTTATATTCAAACGACGGGGCGGAGCATGGTTTTTTTGGGGGGGTTGAGTCTGATCAGACTGCAGCTCCTGGCTGAGACAGACATCTTCAGCTGGAAAAAACAGAAACCAGTGCTTTAAGTGGCCCAGTTACACACCAGTACGCATTATCGGCACTTTTAAATGTTACACCTCAGCGTACCAGACTTTTTAACAGCGAACGTTGTACAGTAGAACTTTTTACAACAAAATAAAAAGTATTTCTGTGAGTGACTGGACTTTAAATACATAGTGGTGACAGATTCACCAACAGCTGATTTAACATTAAAGAAGACCAACAACAAACATAAAGCAGTGCCAGGAATGTTCTAAAAGAACCGTATAGTGGGACTGCTGTTGGGTCATTTATTAAAGTTGGTTTAATACAACATGGGTTACCATGGTGATGTATCAAAATTGAGCTTACATACTCACAACTCCTTTAAAATTCTTCAAACCGTACACTGCACCAGCTGTTCGATTCATTTGGGTCCTCAGCATCAACTACAACCTCACAACAAACAGAACTCTATTTGAAATGAGTTCAGAGTGAGGGGTTCCAGACTTTTAGTCAGCCAATCGTGGACTAAACCATTAACATTACGCTGATTTCTTATCTGTCACATTTCAAAGTAACAAAACAAAAACACTACTTCATACATCTGGCTGGAATCTGGATTCTGTCCTTTAATAAACAAAGAACAGGAGTCAAGAGAATTGCTAAACAATACCTGCAGTTTAAAGCCTTCCTACATTTTAACAAGGAGCAGTTCTGTAAACATAGAATTGTTTATATGATGAAAGATTGATTTAGACTGTTTTGCACTAAAATCTGCGCTGCTGGTTCCATCCTGTGGAGACGTGTTGGTTTGTTGTAGGATCCCTGTATTGGTCTTATTATTTACATCATATATTCTTTTGGGAATTAATTTTTCCTCTGTGGTTTTTTTTTTTTTTTTTGTAAAAGAGCTGTTAATATATAGTGCTCTCAGATGGCTTGATGAATTGGAGCCATGCCAGTAGAGGTTTAATGAACTGATTATCTTTGGATCCAGCTCATTGAAAGTGATCCATACATAACAGTTAACACTTTGTAATGTCTTTATTTTGAGTTTGTTTAGACATTTACATTCTGAATGACAGGTGATAGAGACCTGATCACCAACATACAGGATATAAAGATGGATGAAGTGTCCTCATCTATTTCAAGTATTAAAAACAGAAGACAGAACTTCTAATCATGGTCCTGCTGCCATAGGAGTCTGCACACTTGTGATGATGTTGGGCTAAAAGCATGGGCGTAGATTTGGCATGGATGGAGGTGATGTGTCCCCACCAATAATTAGATCCAAGGGTGCAGAAATAGTGCTGCATCCCCACTAATAATACGTGCAGCCCAGCGGACCGAGGTGGTGTGCTGCTGTGTGTGGACCTGTGTCCAGGGGAAGGAGGTGTATCTGGATCAACCGGGATGCACGCTGCAGTCTGTGCTCCCAGACATGCCCCCTTCCCCCAGACATTCACTGCACCGAATTGGCCATTTGGCATTTTCCTGGTAATGGGGAAAGCCTGCAATTTACTTCCTGTTTTGGGTCGAAGCACACCCCTTTCCGCGCTTCCCCTTTGGGTCCCTACCAATGTCAAGCTCAAATCTGCACCATTGGCTAAAAGTTCCACCTACTCTCATGCACACAATCATGGTGTTTTTAGGCATCAAATTATTAATTACAACTAAATGTCTCCTCCTTCAACCGCCACCTTATTGTGGTGGAGGAGTTTGAGTGCCCTAAATATCCTAGGAGCTATGTTGTCTGGGCACTTTTGATGCTGGTAAGGTCACCCATAACAAACTGGTCCTAGGTGAAGGGTGAGACAAAATGTGGTTCAGAAGACTCTTCATGGAGGTTAGACCAAAGAGCCAGTGTACCCGGTCCGGAGGGTTACCGGGGTCCCACCCTGGAGCCAGGCGGCTGTTGCTAGCTGTGGTCACAAGGTAGCTGGTGCCAGTCGGGGCAGTAACCCCCGTACCCGCTGGTAGACACCAGAGGTTAGGGGAGCGTCAGGCTGAAGAAGGAGGCCTACAGGGCGTGGCTGGTCTGTTGGTCTCCAGAGACAGCTGACAGTTACTGGAGGGCCAAGCGGAGTGCAGCAGTGGCAGTTTCCGAGGCAAAATCTCGGGCATGGGAGGAGTTTGGTGAGACCATGGAGAAAGACTATCGATCGGCTCCAAAAAGATTCTGGAAAACTATCCGGTGTCTCAGGGGAGGAAGGCAGCAACTTGCTCACACTGTTTACAGTGGGGACGGGGAGCTGCTGACGTCAACTGGGGCTATAGTCGGATGGAGGAAGGAATACTTTGAGGAGTTTCTCAATCCCACCGATGTGCATTCCTATGAGGAACCAGAGCTGGGAGGCCTGGGGACAGACTGTCAAATCTCTGGGGCAGAAGTCTCTGACGTAGTCAACAACTACACAGTGGCTGCAGCTACGAGGGTGGATGAGATCCGACCTGGGTATCTCAAGGCTATGGATGTTGTAGGACTGTCTTGGTTGACATGTCTCTGCAACATTGGGATAAATGATCTGTGGAAGCGTTCATTCCTACAGCAGGGATGTACAGTATCAGTCTGTGATTAAAGGAGCTGCCCAGTGCACTCACAGATTCATGCAGGGGGTGATGTGGGTTGGTCATGATCGACATCAGCTTTGCTAACATCCTCCTCTCACCCATAACCACCACAGATTCCAGATGACCTCTGTAGTGTGTATAAAAGCTAATGTTTTATTACTCACCTTCCGCTTTATTTATTACAGTTACCGAGGGTTTAGACGAGAGTCTGTGTGCTCTGGAGACCTGGGTTTAAACAACTGTTTGTGATAAAAGCAGGATTATCTAGATTCTTTTTAGTTGCAGGGAGCATTTATGTACCTGTTATTTGATGAATGGAAGCTGAGTCAGGAATAAATATATTCAATATTTATTATAAAAGCTGACGAACATTTGTAAACAGATTAGCATTTGAGGTAGCAATTTGGTTAGCATTCACTAAGTGGTAGATGTTCTAAAATTGATCTTCTGAGTTTAGAACCTGAGTCTCGTGGTGATATCAAGACTAAGGAGTTAGCTTAAGGGTTTAGTTATCAGGGATAAAGTGGACAGGTTACTTTGATGAGCAGCCTAGTGGTAGAGGGTTAGCTTTATCAAAGTAGCCTGCTTTACCAGGTCATGGGTCGTTACTGCACCTCGCTCCTGGATCACGTCCGGCTGCTGGAGTTCGACGAGGAAGCGGAGATTCCCCCTCGGTCGATCTGGGGGCCTGACAGGTATGTGGACCCGCCGGGCCAAGCGGAGAGCGTCCGTGGATGCGACGTCAGTGGGACCCATGGCTGGTCAGTTGATAGCTGGCTGTCTTACCCATTCTGGTTGAGACAGAGAGGCAGGTGGATGGTTCCTGCTCTCAGGGGTAAGAAGCTTCTTCGACCGCTACGGGGCTTGACCCGTTACGGGGGGGCAGTCGGCATCAATAACCCACTGTGTAGCAAGTTGACAGCGGGTTGTTTTCTCCTCCGAGGCTGGTGGAGAACCGAATCCTTCCCGTGTGGGGCAGACAGCTGAGAGCTGTCAGTATACGTGGGCCAATCAGGAGACTCTAAACAAGACACGTGACTCAGGCTCTAAAGTCAGACGTCACCCCGTGTAAGGAGTGTGAACAGTATACTTATTTATCCTTAGCAAAGTAGAAATAAATAATAAGACTGATTTAACCTTTTAGCAAAGTAACAATAATACTGAAGCTGGATCAAACATTCACAATGATGTAAGAGAAAGTGCATTAATCATTTAAGACATTTCTGTAACAGATTAAAGTGTCATTTTAGGAAGAGACACCAAGAGTCTTTATTATTATTATTATATAAAGTCCGGTGGATTCTTCCGATACGACCGTGACCTTGGAGGAATGTTGATTCAGGTTAAAACATAATAAAAGAGTCATTATAATCCGAGTTATTGGGAAGAAGATGGATTATTATTTTTGATGATCACGTAGGTCAGAGGTCAAGAGCGTATATTGATCACGCTACACCTCCCAACACAGAGCCAGACTTCCTCACCAGTTTGTCGATTCTGTGCCTGTCCCTGTCAGTGCATCCACTCTCCCAGCAGGCCACTGCATAGATCCCTCTAAATCTGCGGTTCTGGGTTTTGTTCTACCCGATTCATTTGAATACATTTCAGTTGGCCTCATTTTTATGGACTTCTCTCTGACTGCCACTGTTTGTATCCTGACAATGACTTAATTCCAGCAATATAGAAAAACATCACAGTTGGTAGAAAACAACTAAAAAAGAGCAAAGTTCAAGATCGTTATCAAACAACTGAAAATTTGTTTTATTTTTTCAATTGAAATCAAGTTGGACTAATAACATTTTTCAAGGCCCAATGATAAATTAGATCCAGTGAAAAGATGGGTTAAGCTATAAAGCTGAGATTGCATATTTCAAGATAAAATCATGAATTTAGATAAAAACTACCTAAACTAGATTGTCTCATCTGTTGATGATTCTAATATTTGCTGATTACTTCAAAACATCATACTGAACATCTTGTTTCAATGTCTTTTTTTAAATCTGTTTTCAGTGCCGTGTTTTCATTGTACCTTTCCTCCCCACACCTCATTTCTCTTTGCCTTGGCACCTCTGCACTTCCCTCCCTCTGCTGGCAAGGCCTCTGTCTGTATGTACTCTGGTAGGTTCATTCACTGTCATTTTGAGAGGCACTGGGGTTCTTGTTGGTCATTAATACCCAAGTTAAATGGTCTGTGACTCTTCCTGGCCTGGCACTGAGGCAGAGACGTACGGTCATAGCTGGTACTGTAACTTCCCCAGCAACTGCAGGCCTCAGATGTTAGACAGCTTCAACTCAAGGAAAAAGGCAGCGATAGATCTGAGTGGAGAGGAAAAGAATGATATGTATGTTTGCATCACTGGTTCAAGCTTAGAATTTACTTCTACCCTCTAAACCAGTGGCTATCAGCTGGTCTGGTTTAGGAATCCACCATTCCCCCTTAACAACAAGCCGCAATCCAAACAGAAGAAAATCTTTACCTTTTTCTATCCAATCTGAATCATTTCTTTTACATCTCAATAACATGTAAAAAGCTAAGTATTGGTCAAATTAGCCCTTACTTTAAGTGTGGAAGTTGTTTTTCCACCGACTCATTCTACTTCCTGAAGTAAAACCCTCATTTTAAATGGGCGGGGCAGTTGGGGAGCAGAGCTTCTCTAAGCCCCGCCCAGCTCTTTTCTCCCTGCATTCATGAGACGTCAGTGTGCCTCCAGGGTCTCAGATGAAGGGAGTAAAATAGACGTTTGTGCTCGTTGATTAACCATCTATGAAGCAGCTGCCGTGCTTTGCTCGTAGCTTCGCCATGACTGTTAGCTAACGTTTGTAAGGATGAGCGCTCCCGTGGTTTTTAAAGGGCGGGGTGGACTCAGGTAGACAAAGGTGCTCTGATTGGCTCTGTCCTCTAGAGAGTCTTTTCCCTTTTTGACATCAGCAGGGGAAAGATTTAGAAACCAGCCATTTTAGCATTAGCTCAAAACACATTTCCCTAAAATGAGAATCAGGAAGTGAAAACGGTGAAAAGATTTTCTCACTTTTGGGTCTCAGACACAGTCTTTGGGACTGATATGACTGTTAGACGATCTTTAGAAGGTGGATTTTACATAATACAGGACCTTTAAATAAATTTAAAAGAAATGTTGGTGCGGTTTGAACCTGAAGCTGTATATCACACTACATCAAAACAACAAAGTCAAGTCTAATGATTAGCCATAACAAGCATCAGTGGTGGTGCTAAAGAGGGAAATATCCCTCTTCACTTAACTAGATACAGCTTTTGTATCTGAATCAAATGTTTTCAAGCATAAACATGAAATAAAACCTCAACTGAGAATTATTTTCAAAAAGACAAAATATGTAGGAATTTAGGAAAGAACCCACTCAGTGAATATAACCGCGTCCTTTTAAACTATTCAGTTCATGAGGCTGACGAAACAATCAGAAGATTTCTGATGCACATTTTGAACAGACTCTATTCGTGTTTTCATGCAACAGAAAGTAAAAAAGTTAAGCTCCTTTGAAATAGTAGAAAGAAAACTCAAAAACACTTTGGAAAATAAATTTATTTCCTCAGTTTTAACCTAAAACAAAAATAAACAAAAAGTGCAATAAAAACTATTTCAGTTACACAACATTTACTTTTCTTCTGATGACCTGATCAGTAGGAAAAATTTTTAAAAAAAAGTTCATTGAAGGAACCGAAGCAGAACTTACATCATCTTCATGTGAAACCCTGACCTCATTTGGAGGACTTGTTTGTAGTATTTGGCCTTTTTTTCTTCTGACAAAAGTCTCAAAACGTGAAATCTCAGTAGATGAATCAACTTTAAGGTCATGTTCACCTGCCAACACTTTGCTAAGGGTTTTGAGTCACACCTGCTTTTACCATTACAATATAAAAGTCTGCAGATCTTCTATGGTGTGAAACAGTGAATATCAAAGTTCATTACAGGGCGTTATCACTAGCTACCGTTAAGGAATGTGAACAGTAGGCTTGAGCGGTATCCAAACTTCAGTACCATCAATCTACCTCCTCATTTTATCGCGGGATTTCCGTGATCAGGGTTAGATGGGACCATATAATTCAGGCTGGGCAAAGCGGCGCGAGCTTGTACGACCACGGGTGCATTCAAGGGCACTTACAGCTGATTTCAGTTTAGATGAATAGTGTGTATGTGTGTGTTTCCCGCTGTTGACTGAAGCGCTGTAGGCACGTGCGAACACATCTGTGGCCGTACGAGCTCATGCCGCAACAGGAAGTGCTGATTAAAATGAGCCGCTCAGCAGGCTGCGCGACCGGCTTGTCCCAGTCCGGACCGGCCCAAAGTTCCCATCAGCCCACTAGCAGTCCAGCTCTGACCGTGCAACTTTTTCATGATAGTATTAAAACTCATACTGTTGCTATTTGCAACTGTACAGTATTACCATAATAATGCCCAAGCCTAGTGAACAGATAATGTTCCTTTTAGGAAAGAAAAAACATTTAAATATTTTTCAGAACAGGCAACGACCCACCGTCTATAACCGACCAGCTCAGCATCACTTCTGATTTACACGTATGGACTCTAAAGATGACGCATCTGAAAGAACCCAGGCTGTGCTTGGCAATGTGGCTGTGGCAATTACTGGTGTTTCCTGATGAAAAATTGCAATAACTTTGCTTCCACCTTCAGCAAACTTCAGCAAACATTTGGGACAACAAATCAACTAACCACTCCGCTTCCATCCACAGGCCACCTAGAAGGAGCAACCCCCTCCTCCCCCCACGATGAAGCACTGCAAGACAAAAACTGCCTGTTTTCATACTCCTGCAATGCATTTCATTTCCCACCACAAGCCGCCATCGGTCAGACTCTACATGTCACCCAGGGCATCTGGGATTTTTTTAAATCACAGAGAGCAAGAGCACCCCTCATTAGCTGCCATCGTCATTCCTGATTGAAATAGCATCCAGCATCAAAAAAGCAAATTAAATATAAAGTCAAGTGGTGGCGGCACCACCCACGACAGACACACACACACACACACACACACACACACACACACACACACACACACACACACACACACACACACACACACACACCAAGCTTCGTTCAGTAAACAGACGAGGCTTTTAGAGGGGGGGACCCGGTGGTCCGACTGCAGCTCTCCCTCACACTACGAGCCGCCTGGTATCTGTTTGAAATCCAAACTTGTCCGAGAGGAGGGATGCTGCACACTTTTTCAATGTTGACCACAAAGCAGGAACCATAAATCTGGCTCCTGACCTGAGGTGTACAAATGGGAGGAGAGGAAAAAGTGTCTGAGGAGGGGAAACATGTCTGTGTGTATCTGAAACTTTTAGGAGGTGAAGAACGATGATGCTTGGGGTTGAGTTTTTAAACATTCTAAAACCTGAGGTTGTATCTCTCATATGGAGGCTGCTCAAACAGTTCAGGTTTATTAGTAAGATTGAGAAGAAGAGCCCCTCCGGTCAGTTCACTTGACCTATGAAAGGAGCCATTCAGGGCAGCGGGTGGCGACAGGTCTGGCACGTGGCTCGAGCCAAACGAATACTACGCTTGATTTGAAGACCGCAGAGTCAAAACAGGGAAGCCAGAAAAGTTTCACAGCAAACATTTTTCTGTTGTTGTTTCTTACTAGAAACCCCCTCCTCATCTGGAGGTGAGTTTGGGTGTTGGAATAGCTGAGTTGGCATATTTTAGAACCAAAGTTTGAAATACACCTTGGCAGAAATACAGCATAAAATGTGGCTTTTAATTTGTATAAATTAAAAAAACTCCCAAATCTTGATTTGTATCTCTGTATTTGAGCAGAGTAGTCACTTCACGTGTTGCTAAACTTTGACAAAGCAGAGCATAAGCCTTGTTGTGAGGCTGGTGTCATGCACACATTGCCATCAATGTATGTGCAGGGATGACTGTTAGTGAATTGTTATCAGGCAGCCACCTGTGGGGAACAAAGATGTCCTTATGCCCCAGCTGGAGGATGATACCATGTCTCAGCAGCTGCAGAGCATTCAGATCAGATTCATATGCAAGCACAGTGTCCACCAGACCACATGAATGGTCGTCATGACAACACAAGGAGCCCTTGACCTTTTGGAATGAAGATCTTGTGTTTGGTACAGACAAACTTTTGGTTTTGTTACATCTTTATTAGGGATGGAGCCGAATACAAATACAGTATTCGGAAAGGCACAAATAACTGTTTTTTTTTTTTTTTTTACCATTTTGAAAAAAATACTAAAAATTAAAATATTTGTATTTGATCACAAGAAAAACTTTAATTTAAACAGTTGCATTTCCTCATGAGACTGCAGTGCATCATGCCCAGAGGAGTGAGTGAGTGACATTCAGAGTTCAGGATCTCATCTGTGCTCAGAGTCCTAAGACGGACCTGTGTAAGGAGGCATACAGGTCTGGATTGACCGCCGCCGGCGGGGGCCTCTTGCAATCCGCTCTGATGGCAAATGCTCTGGGTCTGGATGAGGACTGGCCATCAGGCATTTTCCTGGTGATGGTAACTTGGGGCGGCATTAGCTCAGTTGGTAGAGTGGCCGGTCTGGTAACCGGAGGGTCACCCGTTTGATCCCCAGCTCTGGCTGGGTTAGATTGTCGTTGTGTCCTTGGGCAAGACACTTCACCCAACTTGCCTGTGTGAATGTGAGTGTGACTGTGTGTGAATGTTGGTGGTGGTCAGAAGGGCCGATGGCGCAGAATGGCAGCCTCGCTTCTGTCAGTCTGCCCCAGGGCAGCTGTGGCTACAGACGTCTGTTGTAGTTTACCACCACCAGAGTGAGAATGACTGTGTGAATGAATAATGCAACTCTGTAAAGCGTCTTTGAGTGACCTAAAAAGTACTATATAAAACTGATGCATTATTATTAACTTTGGGCCAGTCCCTGGACCAGGACCAGGATGGATCTGGTCCTGGTATGAGGACTGGGATCCATCCTGGTCCCTCAATGGCGTAGATTACTACTACTACTGACTTGCTCTGTGTCTGTGTGAGAGGATCAGCCCCTCCCTACAGAGTGACAGATCAGACCAACACTGTGTCGATGAGGGAGTTTGGAATCTTTCAATAGTTATAAACAAGAGTGCACATAACTCGTCTGCCAGTACACATGAGCACCCCAAACATCATCTGCTTACCTGATCTCTCTGCCCAAATGCACCTTTGCAGACCGGAGCTGCATGTGGAACTAGTTTTGGGGACTCTCTTTCTTGCAACACATAAGTGTGCATTGCTAATTAGCTTCCCCGATAGAACGGGTTCATGCTGTTCTGCTCTCCGATATTGTTTTAAATAAAGAGTCATTCTGTTTCAGCCAGCGACTGATTGTAGTTCAATAGTGAGTCCTGGCTTCAGACGTCCTTTCACAAATCACGGTACCGATCGTGCAGCGCCAACCCCCCCACACATGAGCGTCAGGTTCTCCCTCCATTACCTCAATGCAAAAATTGTGTGCACCCCTGAATCTCAGACTATGTATTTCTGTACCTCGACTTGTGTTGTGCTTTTATCAAATGTTACTAAATTATTCAAATAAAACAGATTTGTGTTTGATCAGATTTGGGGGAGAGGGACACATTTATAGAAGTGGGGGGGATTTATGCCCATGTTTATGGTAGTACAGATCAGAGCAGCAGTGAGCCTGTAGTCGTCCATCTTTGTTTCTTCTACTATTTCTAACAACTTCATGCATTATGACCACCAACCAGTGTGTGTATTTACAGTTCTGTCAGCAGTTGGTTTGAGAAGTCTTGTAGTCTGTGAACCTTATTCAGCTGAAGTTGCTAAGTGTGTGATCCCCAGTATTTAGTCGTCAAACGATAATCTGTTAAAACTAGTGGTGGGCCGTTAACACCGTTAACGCGCTGCGTTGTCGCCAGACTCTTATCGTGTGACAGAAAAAATAACGCCGTTAATCTAAATTGGGTTTCTGGGTCTGTACCAGCTTCCACCAAATGGCGGAATCCGATCCTGATCCGGACCCAGATCCGGTTCTTTCAGGAGTCCGGACCCGCAGCAAAACTAGGACTCGTGGTCCAGGTTGGACCCTTCACCTGGACCGGGATATGCGTCTGCTTCACCTGGACCCATTCCAGGCTCTTGAACGCACCTCCTTCACCGGCTGCTTTCCCGGTCCAGGACCTTCACCTGGACTGGGAGCCGTGCGAGCTTTGAAGCTCTAAGCCCGCACCAACCTCAGCATACGCTCCCTCCTCCAGAACTGGACCGTAGTGTGGTTCGGAGTTTGATGCAGGTTGGAGGAGGCGCGGCAGAGCGCTGAGCGAGTCACGAACTGCAGCAGGAACTCAGTAGAGTTCACGCAGAAGTCCGACCACGCTCCTCATCTATCATCATCAACCAGGTATGGACTGGCTGTCTGTTGCGCCGGTGTACACACCTCTGTTCATAAGGTGAATGTGGCAGCGCGCGCTGCTCAAACATGTGTTTCTCAGCATAACTGACAGCTGAACATTCAACAAATCAAACAATATCAACACTAAAACACATTGATCTGTCAGTGACTTTATCAGAGGTTTGTCTTTAGTTCACAGAGACTCATATTAATGTTTAAATCCCCTAAAGTGATTTTATTTAACAAAAACATGATGAAACAGCCCTATAGGATAACGTGAAATAAACAGTAGAGAAATAAAGACATTGAAGGCAGATTTAATCCATTACAGATTAACTGGATGATACAGTCACTTCTTGACAGGTAAAAAAAAATCAGTTTGAAGTTATTTGATGTGATAAAAAATACAGTTGGTGCTTTAATCAGGTCACCTGTAAACTAAATCTAATCCTTTACTGTCAGGAGATGAGAAGGTTTCTACAGTAAAACTATTAAAACAGAGTGAGCCTCAGAAAACAGCTGTAAAGTTAAAGGTGGGGTCCTTAACATTCATATTTTTAAATTACTTTTAAAATGCTTAAATTTGACTATCTGACCCTGTTCTATAAGAAAAAGCAAGTACTCTTTTATATTTTAATGTTCTCCTAAGTCCTTCCCCTGGCCTCTACAGCTAAACGAATCATTTACGCGAGCCTAACACGTTGACCAATAGCGTTGCGTTTCCACAGGAGGGAGCTGTCAATCAACGAGAATACGCCTGTCACCAGTGTTCATGCACTGTGGAGTGACGCGTGGTAAACAAAAAAATCTGTATTTTTTTCTTCCACATATCAGTACACTTCTAAATTAACAGGTCAAACTTTGCAGCAGAAGTAGGTTTTGGGTGCAGCTAAACAAAAAAATAAACATTCTGTTTTGTCGTGTCCACTTCTGCTCCTGACAGCTCATGGAGGCTTCTCATCAGCAGGGTGCTGCATTCAGAACCCACCTGCTGTACTTTATCAACGGAGGAGCCTAAGAGGGGCGGGTCTCCTACTGGACGGCCAGACAGTTCCACTATTTCTGTGGTAAATCAGGCTTGCTACTAACCCATACTGCTCTCTACATGTTCTCTGTACATGTTCCCATCTCTTGTGCCGTCCTTCCTCTAGAAAACTCTGCATGGCTGCCGTTCACCTCCTCGCTAACTCCTGGACTTTGGTCACCACCACTTCGGTCCTGCCCATTCCCTGCCTGCCTCTACTCCTGGACATCTTCTGATCCTCCCTCCAGTCTGACCACCTCGACTGACCAGTACTCTCCCCAGCTCCATTTCTCCTGAGGACCCAGTAAGCCTCCCTCCTTCCTCTGAACATTTTAAATTCTCATTCACCACTAACCCTCTGATTCTCTCTCCCTAGAAACCTGCTGGTCCCGTCTCCTGTTCCTCCTGGGTTCCAGTACCACCTACTTATTTTAATAAACACTCTTTGACTTATCTCTGCTTGTGCTTGTGTTCGCTCCAGGGTCCAGTAAAACCACTCATTATGACAACTTTATAATTCTTTTCTAACTAGATTTTTTAAAAATACAAACTTTGTAAAAATCTATGCTAATTATTTATAGATGTATAGAAAATGTTTGAGGTAGAAGTTGAAGATTCTGTTGTCCTGCAGGAGTTTCACATTTATCCAGTTTACAGAGGAGTTTAGAGGAGTTAGGCTTTATGATAATTTATTATAAAACATTGAACACATCAAACTAAAATGTTATATTCCTTGCTTCAAAAACACAATAACACACAATCAAGTTAAAATATTAGTTATATACAGATATTAATTACAATCATCTGGGAATAAATCCTGTGTAATTCCCATTGGGGTCGAGGGATTTGTCTCTTTCTCCAGACAAATTAGGATTACAACCCTGTGGCCTGCTTGCCGTGCTACAGATTGTAAGAAGCATGGTGAACCAGTGTCCTGGTCAGGTGATGAACCCTGTTTTGTTAGAAACTCCTCCAGGTGTATGACAGTAAAGGTTTGTCTGGGGAGACTGTTGGCACATCTCTACAGCGGGAACTTGCACACCATGAAGGTTGATGGGATGTTGTAGCAGGAGGACCAGAGAAGACAGAACACCAGGGTCTGGGTCCAGCATCCTGGTCAGAACATCACAGAACACCAGGGTCTGGGTCCAGCATCCTGGTCAGAACATCACAGAACACCAGGGTCTGGGTCCAGCATCCTGGTCAGAACATCACAGAACACCAGGGTCTGGGTCCAGCATCCTGGTCAGAACATCACAGAACACCAGGGTCTGGGTCCAGCATCCTGGTCAGAACATCACAGAACACCAGGGTCTGGGTCCAGCATCCTGGTTAGAACATCACAGAACACCAGGGTCTGGGTCCAGCATCCTGGTCAGAACATCACAGAACACCAGGGTCTGGGTCCAGCATCCTGGTCAGAACATCACAGAACACCAGGGTCTGGGTCCAGCATCCTGGTCAGAACATCAACAGCCTGCTGAGGGTTCAGGTTCTGTATGTGTTGAGATAAAAGTGAAAAGAGATCCATTACAGCAACAATATTGAGTGTTCATGTAAATCTAAATAGTGTTAGAATAAAACATAAATATTTTAACAATAGTCTTGCATTTAATTAGAATTGGACAAAGACATCAGGTTTACATGTAATCCAAATTAGGCCTAAAATAGTAAACAGAAAAGCTCTGGAAGCAACCAGGACTTCAGAGGACAACACAGAATGTAGAGTTTATTCAGGATTTGTGCCTGAATCACTTCTATGCCATGATGTACATTCATCCCTTCCTGAATGACACAATAATGTAAAGTAATAGGCAAAATTAGTAATAAATGTAAACTATTCAATGAAGCTAACTCTAAAATAGGCTAGTGACTCAATAAAATGTGAACAGTTTGATAGTAGTGGGTTCATTGATAATATGGGTTATGTCAACTGGAACTGGTCTGTTTAAAATATAGATTCATATATATTCTTTATCAAATGCTTTTAGTAAACAGTAACAATCAGGCAAACTCTTTAGTTACCCCAGAAAACTCCCGTTGCAAACAGCAGGTGCGCGCTGGAGAAATGCAGCTAGGTGCTAGCTGTTACTACTGTAGCAGCGCGTGCACGATATGAGGCGCAGCTATCGGCTCTTTCTGGAAGAGCGGGGGAGGAGAATACCCGAGCAGGGTTAAAAATCTCTTCCTCCTCTCCTTTATGACGTCAAACTACGGACCACAGCTTTAAAGGAGACAGACCTCTGATGACAGATCAATGTGTTTTAGTGTTAAAATGTTTCATCCTGATAACTTGATCAACCATCAGAGGTTGTTAAAATGAGCTCAGAGCTCATCTGGAGGTTCTGGTTTGTGACTCAGGTCTGGGTTTCTGAGGGAAGTTCTGACAGGTTTAGTATTTCTTGTTAGGTTAGTAACAGCTGATCCAAACAGTGGATCAGCTGTTACTAACCTTAAACTCTAGACTTGAAGTATCACGACTCTTCAGCCTCATGCTCATGCACACACATACCGGTATTATGAACCCTTTGGCAGAATTCAGATGAGCCATTTTAATCTAGATTAATCTAGAGTAATTTCAAGATTAGGGTGAGATTAATCTAGATTTAAAAAAATAATCTATACCCACCACTAATTAGTGTGTTCTCCTGTTCTTTAAAAATCTCCAAAGCCTGAGAAAGTAGTGTATTGTGTCCCAGGTTTTAGAGATTAGGTAAGGAGTTTCCTCACCCAGGGAGCTTGGAGTAGAGCTGCTGCTCATCCACGTTAAAATGATTCATCAGTCAGGTTGTTCAGGAATCAGCCTTCCAGGAACAGCCCACTGGGGGAAGGCTCAGAGCTTATCCTAGATGTGTGTATGCTTTCTGGCCAGGGGATGTTTTGAGAATCTCCAAGATGAACTGGGGAGTGTCACTGAGGATATGTATGGTTTTCCCTCCTGGACCAATAACATCCATGACCCAACCTCGGATAAGCTTTAGAAAATAGAAGGATGGATGGATGTAGCAGCTAGCTGTAGCAGTTTTGGTGCAACCTGGGGTACTTCTGTACAAAATGGATGATTTTTCTGCTAGAATAAAGTTGACTGATGTGATTCAGCTTCAGTTTCAGTGTAACTACATCATTATTGTCTCTGAACACGTATAATGAACCCGTCAAGCATCTAAAACTGCAGACTGCTTAACTTATTCACTCAAAGACCAACTTAGTCACCTTAAAGTAAACCAGCGTTTTTACTCCCAGTGATTAACAGCTAAACTTTACATTCATGTTGGGGCTGAAATTCAGCCAAATTGCACAGCTTTCACTCACTCATTTAGTTCAGATCCAGGGCTCACTCATCCAGATGTGTGAAAGTTAAACAGGAACACACGAGGCAAGTCTGATGGAAAGTGTCTACACCAAAAAGCCAAATTACTGCACTTCATCACAAAGTAACTGTTGAAACAGTCCAAACGTCCCAGATTAACATGAACTAACATTAAAAGCGTATCCAAGGAGCCATTTTTCCTCTTAAACTGCATTTTCAGAATGGTCATGTGTCACCTACAGCTGACTGCTTCACCTGCATTTGTTAGACAGAGAGTGAGTGTATTAGTACAAGAGCAGCACTGCCAATGAAATGAGGTGTTTGAGAGTGATAAAACAGGAAAAGATGGTGACCAATACATTAAGGCCGACTGTTTGGAAAGTTCTCCCCTGGCAGTAGGTTCGGCCCAATCATCAAGCTCTAATGTAATCACTTTATGAGGCCAAGACATAATGAATATAGTGTTTAGGTGTGCAGATCCAGCCCTGGCTCCTGGTCCTCCTGAGGGAAGTGTACATTTCTGTGGCATCCTGTATTTATTTAAAATACCCTCTGTCTGGTCTCGTAACACAGACACAGGCAAGTGGGCATAGAAACCCTTTTCTATTCCATTCATTTTCATGATGCGGTCTCACATTAATGGCACTCTGTGTGTTTTTAAGAAATAAAACAGTAAAAGTTGCGCTGGCCTGCCTTCACTCAATTCATATAAACTTTTAGGTTAAAAAGCCCATAATTTGTTTCCATTTTTAGGTAAAGACACACAGTTTGCCTCAGGTTTACAGTGAAGTGTATCTAAAAATCAACACATGTGTGAGGACAAGCATTCAGGGGTGTGATTATAACTCTTTAAGCAACATTGAATCAAAAATGTGATTAAACAATAAAACACATAATGGGGCGGCTAGAGCCCAGTGATATGAAGTTTGTCTAACATTCATAGAGTTGAAAGTTTGACCCTCAGCATGTCGACGTGTCTTCTAATGTGGGTGAGAAAACAGAAGTGCTGTTATAGAGGGTAAAGCAGTGTGAGTGTGACTGAAAAACATACTGAAGAATCTGCAGAAGGTTAAATGGTATTATGTAGAAGTGGGTTAAAATGATGATGTAAGATCTATTTCCACCAGGACCCATTTAGATGTGACACCATCTAAGCCTGATGACTGTTTCAGTCAGTGTGTTCACATGATGATTATCTCTAGCTTTGTCCTGTTGGTGTGATTCTGTTGTTAGTTGGTGATTTACTCCACATTAATCTAGGGTGACCAGATTTACATATTTGAAAACCAGGACTCTTGGCTCAGTCGTGAAACACTTTGACACTGCTCAATTAAAGAAGACGTGATCCTGTTTAAAGTCTGCCTAAGGACACAATGACAAGGTAGCCTACACAGAGTGGGATTTGAACCTGCAATCCTCCAGTTGTAAGACCAACACCTCTGAGCTGCTGATGGAAATCTTAGGAAATTCTTTCCAGGTAGCGTACTCTAAAATGATGTTGTAAATGAAATGCCAGTGCACCCTTTGCTGCATTGACAGCACACAGCAAAATCACCAGTGTTGGATCAACACCACCAGTGTTTAAATCAACACTGAGAGTGACTATTTGAGTCCACTGGACCCAAATAGTTACTCTCAGTGTTGAGTGTACACTGGTGATTTTGCTGTGCATCCTCACTTTTCCCAGGTGAAACAAAGAACAAGACCTCAGACAGTCTGTTTGTGTTTTTCTGTGTCCATGTGAGCTATAAGACCTCCGGCTCCTTTGTTAGACTCTGATCGGTTCACTTCTCATCCATGACCTGGAGCTGAGAACCTTCACCAGCATATTTTACAAGTTACTGAATAACAAATTCAAAATAATTAGCCCTAAAAGACAGAAATGAAGCAGAACATTTAGGACATGTAATACTTCTGAACACATTCAAATTATTTAGAGTAAATAATAAAAAGTGTCCTTTAGATCACACTGGAATCTCTCTGCTTTAAAGTCAAACATCTTCATACCTCCAACCCAACCTTTGTATTTCTTTATTTGCAAGTTTGAGAAAACGAGCTGCTTGTTTTTATAATCAGTGATTGGACCTGACCCACCAAATCGTTCAGGTTTCCCTCACAGCTGGTGGGTCCTCAGGAGTCCAGCTGGGCCCCACAGGCTAAAGCCGCCAGCACATGCAGGGCCCCAACCCCGGGTCTGGCTCCAGGGTGGGACCCAGATAACTATCTGGGTCTTTTACCAAAAAGCAACAGATGAAACAAGAAAAAATGTAAGAACTTGTAATTAAAAGAAAGATTGATGGTTTGAATAAAATATAAAGCTAAATTAAAGTCCAGTCAAGTAGCTTCAAACCTTTAGGCTCTCAGGATTTGTTTTAGAAGAAAGGTGCATACCACAGAATATTACCCAGTTAAACAAACACGGCACATCTTCTGCTTTCATGAGTTGAAAGAGTCTCAGTTCATTACCAACACATTGAGGACATCTTGACATGTCTCACTGTAGGAGTCTTACTTTTATTAAAGCAGGACTGTGACTGGTTTGAACTTGTGTCTCGTCTCGGGTCGAGTCATCATTTTAGAGTCAGATTTAGATTTTTGTGTATTATTTGACTCTTAAAACTCTAAATCCACTTCCTAACTGTAATTCCTACAACAATCCACAGTCATTTGCTCCATTTATTTGTGAATCACAAGTTCAATAAATTCTCTCTTTAGAGCTCTTAATTTTGTGAATTAATGAAGCATTTTACCTCATTTTACCTCCAAACCCAGGACTGGATCTAGCATCATGTCTGAGAAAGTAATATCTAGTGTTTCTAGTCTGTTTCGTTACCAAACCCTGGCCGTTGATACTTAGTTCAAGCATGATTCACATAGCACAAGTAAAACTAAACACCAAAGGCCTAAATGAATGTCACCTCTCCTTAAAACTCCGTGCATGTGGCCTGGATCCTTCCTGATGGAGGTTACGGCCTCGCTGTCAGCAGCACAAGAAACACGCTGCTATTCGTTTGGGCAGAAAACAGTTCCTTGGTTCTGAGACATCTTCATCCTTTCATCTTCATCCGTCTTCATTTTGCAAACTTTTTGACCCCCAGAAAAACACACACAGGCTTTCCCCCTCTGGAGCACACATGTTTGCAATAATGAACCGTGTCTGTTCAGAGTAAATGCCACATGATTGTGTTCAATGGGGAACAGGTGACCCGTAATCTGAGTTTATCGCTCTGAGACTCGTGTAAAGACTGAGCTGAACATTTAGTCTCTACCTGTCCGCGTGTCAGACTGCAGGTCTTCTGAGACCCGTGGAGACACACCTGGCAGACTCTCCTGCGTTGTCATGTGGAGGAGGACATCGAGCTGCAGCTTCTTTTCTTGGGTCACTCAGACTAAACATGAGTTTTTACCCAGGCGGTGTCATGTGGTGTGACGGTGTGGGGGTTGGTGGTCTCGTGCCGCCGCTGGCTGTCTGGCCTGACTGTATGTATGGATTTACAGCCTTGTTGGTTTGAGATCAGATTGCCATCTGAGGTCGTGGAATGTCTAAAATCCACCGATAAGCGGAGACAGCCTGGATTATCTATATCAGGTCTTTTATTTTACCTGAAAAACTGAACAGTTCATTCCCAAAAACAAACTACAGCGTTCAAGTTAAATAGACCTAATTCAGTCTTTTCTGCCCTCCTTGATAAACCACTTCATCACATAATAAATGCACGGTGTTATTTATCTAAGCATCTGCTTGTCTGTTCAAATGGAAGCCATAAATGAAGTATTTCAGTTTCACTTTCATGAGGGATTAGATTTTAACTGTGATATTGATGAGAGGGAGGGTGTGGACTGCAGCTTAACTGTTTGGCTGTCAGATTTAATAAAACAACACTTCCTGACTTACAGAAGCCTCTATGATGACCGTTTTCCTCCAAGCAATGGTTTATAGGATCTTTGGAAATTGATGAATATTGTGGTGGGACTATTTATATCAGGGAGTTTAGGTATGATTCACTGCTCACAGAGCCTGGACCATTTGTCTTCAAATCCTTTATTTATTCAGGGAGGGTTTGGTGAGTGTGTAACTTTTAGCATGACTCATGCAGTGCTACAAGGAGGAGTTTCTTCTTTTCTTACTGCTACATACTTTGATTTTTAGCAAAATCGTCCCTTTTGATAGAAAATTTAAAGCACAGGTTGCCTAATGAGTCAAATGTCCATCTTAAAGACTTCAGATTAATGAGTTTTAAGTCACTTGGTTTCATTTGCATGTCATTTATTCACAAATTATAAAGTCTAGAGCCATTATTACCAGCTCTCCTGTAAAATATAATGTGCCATCACCACAAAATCAATTTTACCCTTAAATTTTTTTCCCCTATTTTTTGTTTTCAAGTGTTTGGTTAAGATGAAAACAAGGAGAAATCTGTTATTTACTGAAAGATTGCACATTTAAAAACCTATGCAGAGCATATCAGTTATTCTCTTTTATATAATAAAAACATTAAATAAAATGCCTGGTTCTAAATAAAAAAAGGCATGAAACGACACCTTAAAGTCCTAAAAAGCATTACAAAGACATCAGATCAATCAAGCAATCAATGAAGGATAAATATATAAATATTTAAAAGAATAACTCTCTGTATGGTTCTACATAGTTTCATGTCATAAAATGTAGTAACTTTAAACAAAAAACTAGACTACCTCTCACTTTTACAGCATTTTGGCTCAAATATGTAAACCGTTCGTTTTCTGGTAGATTTTTAGTGAAATCTCTGTCACAGTTTCCTAAATAAAACAGGAAGTGAGCTAATAAACTATTATCTCCAGTGAAACTGATCAGGGTGTTTTAAACACATTTATGATGAAACTCAAAGCGTTTTCAAACAGTTCTGATACTGAAACATGTTTTGAAAACTGATATTATCAGCTTAAAGTGATAATATGCAGTTTTGCTTGTTTTGGGCTCCCTCTGGTGTCCGTTTTAAATCACTGCATTACCCAAGTTAGCATATTGTTTCAGCTTCTAAATGCCTAAATGTAACTGTTGAAATGTCTCCTCAGCCTTCATAGCTTTCTACAGGAGCGGTTATTTACTCCTTCAAAGAAATCAGCTGTGTTCAAGCAGGGAGAGATTGAAAAAAATCAGGAATCATGAGCTAAAAACACTCGAGCACAAGCTTCACAGCTAGCCACATTGGGTTAGCCTAACCCTCGTGAGATACGTGACTTCCTGAGTACCGTGACGGCGACGGAGATTTTGCAATCGTGGTTTTCCAGATCTAATCACCAGATGGGGCTAAGTGACTTTTCATTAACTCTGTAAAGGGTCATATTAGCACAGACTGGCTCAAGGAAAAGATTTAAAAATATGAAAAAGTTGCATATTATCACTTTAAATATGAACATTACTCGAGTTCATGTCATTTTGGTCAAAATTACAAGGAGCCTCTTCACAGAGGCCGATGAGCCACATGTGGGTCCACAGGTTGCAGACCCCTGGTGTAGAGCGAAGGGCAGTGGCGGCTGGTCAATTGTTTTTTTGGGTGGGGCGCAATTTTGCTAGTCAGTTTTCAGATGCACAAAAAAAATCACATCTCACCACTAGGGCAGGGAATGATGCAAAATATTTTCATCTGACTGAATATTTTGCTGGTAAAAATCCCTACCACCAGTTCTCTAGAAATGTGTCGCTGTTAGGTCTAATTCTACACATCAAACAGTAAAGAAATCATAAAGTCTTCATAAAGAGACCTTAGAATAATATCAATATAATCAGATACAAATAAAAATAAAAACAACCACAATGTGGTCACAACAGAATTTGTAAGAGTTTCAATGAAAAAACAACCTGACAAAGTCAAAAACATTACTTAATATTCATAATCAGCTTTCTACTGACACCACAAACAACCGTACAGGGGACAACAGAGAGGTTTAGAAAATGTGATTTTACAGAAGCTGAAACTCCAGGTGCTTGTGGTGGATGGATGGAAAATTGTTTAGGTGATCAAATGTTGACGAATTACGAGAACACGGAAGTGCTCTGAGAGTCAGTCTTGCTGCAACTGTCATATCCTGAGCTCCATCAGGCACGCCTCCTCCTCCCTAACCAGCTGGACAGCTCTCAACCACCCTCAGCTGCAACCACTCAGCTCATCACTGCATCACCCTCACCACAACATAAAAGGATCAGCGTCCCACCAGGAAGATGCCAGTTCATTGTGTCCACAACCCCTCTGGTAACTATGGCCTTTTAACATAATTCTCCCCAGTGTCTTAGTGTAACCCTGTTTGCTCCTCCCTCCAGCGCTTCGTCCTGGTTCCCGTCCTCCTGCTCCTTTCTGGTCTGCTGCCATTTCACCTGGATCTCCAGCCGGTCACTCCTCCCTCATCTCTGCTCCTCCTGGTCTCCCTGGCTGCCCTCTCATCATCATCATCATCATCCTCCTCTGATCTACCTGCCTGCCTGTCTGTCTCCCTGCCAGTCGCCAGCTCCAACACCCCCTCCTCACTTTGCTCACAGTAAGACCCTTTACAGTTCATCATCATCCGCTCCCTCGGTGTTCCCTGCCTGTGCTCACTCTCCTCTCCTCTCCTCCCTGCAGTGAGGTGGCGTACGGTTCCACCCGGGACGCTAGGGCCTCCCAAGGTCCACACCTCCAGCACCAGCACCAATATTAATAAATCGTTTGTTTTCACTTACCTCCAGCTTCCCATTGTCTGTGTTCGCTCCAGGGTCCATCCTTAAACCGAATCCTAACAGCAGCGCAGCTGTCAGTCTGACAGAGATCTACAGGATCTAAGAGAAACGTTTAATGACATTTAACTTAATCCAAAGGGGAAAAAAACGTCATGTTGTTCATCCTATTAAACAGTCAGATAATTCACTGGTTGAAAGACAACCGAGATGGTCAGAAGCTGCAACGGTGACACCGGGTTTTGGTGGTTCTGTTGATCTAACACTGGGTCCAGTTCAGGACATAGATCCATAGGATGATCAGCTGATCAATCAGCCAGTCATTATCTAGAAATCTCTAAAAACTCTCCTCCATCCATCCAGAGTCTGACTACTGGCTGACAAGTGTCACTGCAGGATTCCTAAGTCTCAAATCACAATTAATGCACCAATAAGTTCAGCTGAAGGTCTGTATGAATATAATGTGATATATTTTCACTCAGAATCTAATTTTTATTCTGTTCAGAGATGGGATGGGGGTGACTTGGTTTTGTGTGTGTGAGGGTCTACAAGTCTTGTGTCAAATTCAACATTTTCCATCTCACCAGCTGCTCTGCAGGTTTCATGTCTCCAAAATGAGCTGACACAAGGTCCAGAGTTTGCTTAAAGTTACCACATTTTCCTTTTACGTTTTCTTTTATAAATCCCAAAGTTTGAGTAAAGAGTGACTTACGCAACTTTCAGGCCCATATTTTGCGTAAGCAAGTTTTATAAATGAGCACCCTGGTCTGTTGGCCAGAGTTCTGCTCACATTTACATCATTTAGTCCTGATGGTGTCTTCACTAACTTTAGGTTTTTACACTCGGAGAAGAAATAGTGAATGTCAGAACATGTGAGCTGTGCAGTAGAGAATGTGTCAGTATCAGCCAAATAAATGAGTTTTGCAGCATTTTGGCTGGTTTTTAACTGGTCTGTAGAGTCTGATTTTTTCATCTACGTAGCTCAATACAACTAAACCATGATGGTCTAATTTTTACAGATGTTACATAAACTGATCTATAGCCTGCAGCCTATTTAGTTTCACCTCCACTCTACAATATCCCAACATCTTCTCTCTCAGCACTTTGGTGCCTACCTTGGCACTTCTCAAGGACGGTCTAATTGTGTATTCCACCCATCGCCATCTGTGCTTCATTGAGCAGCTCTGACTTGTGCGCCCTACCTAAGGATATCACAGATTTAGTTACTGCAAAAGCACCACCACTCCCTTTGCTGGAGATCTACTGACTGTCCCATGAGGCCTCACTTCACACTCTGGTCACTGGATTTCAGATAACGCCTTGGAGAGATACTTCAATCCACATTCCTTTGAAAGATGTTTTTAATATAAACTAAAAACTCTCTTTTCTTTCCAAACAAGTAACCAGAAGTCCAATATCTAGTTGAAATTTCTTCATGTTCTGCAAAAATGTTACCATTTTCGTCCTTAGCTTTGCCCTTTGCCACAGAGGAAAAGGAGGTAATAGCTTGCACTAATTTAGCCCTAGGCAGTGCAGTGAAAGCCAAATGCCAGAGTGAATCTGTAAAGCTAACATTAGGCAGCAGATATCTGAGGCCAGCGGCTGTGGGCTTTGACATCCTGTATTACACCTAATTGCCACCAGACATTACAGCCGAGTTTCTGCAAAAATCCCCCGCAACCACCTGCTCCTCATTCTGTTTACCTTTCAAAACCCGGAATAATGCCGGGGAGAGCAGGGCCGGCGCTGTTATTTTCTGACACCCGAGCTGAGGACTGGGGAACTGGAATGTCAGTAGAAATTTAAATTTGAGACGTGTTAGGATA
This sequence comes from Callopanchax toddi, assembly GCA_006937965.1. Taxonomy (NCBI): domain Eukaryota; kingdom Metazoa; phylum Chordata; class Actinopteri; order Cyprinodontiformes; family Nothobranchiidae; genus Callopanchax; species Callopanchax toddi. The sequence continues at coordinate 1,283,585 of SSNR01000059.1, read as the reverse complement.
TTTAAGGGGTATCCCCCGGTGCATTGTGTTGCAGGGATTCTGTGTATACTTTTCTGATTTATGTGTGTTTCTAAGCGTAATGAGGGAGAGGAAAAGAGACCAGGGGTAATATAGAGGCATAATGAGAAGTTTCACAATCATTTTCATGACACAGGGAAACTTTCAATGTGTCTCATAAGTAGAGCAAACACACACACACACACACACACACACACACACACACACACACACACACACACACACACACGGCTGTGTCAAGTCTATATTTTGAGTCATTTTGTACATTTCGGATAAATACTAGTTTTCATTTTGGTTTCCTTGGAACTCCTCTGCGCTGACATGAAAGAGACAGGAAAATTCCACACCCTTGACAGTGTAATGATGAAATGATTTCATAGCACCGTATCCTCTGACACCACAGCGTCAGCCTCTAAATAAGTCATGCATCACTCAGTGTTTTTGACGAATAAAGCTGCCTGTGAATCCCAAGCACTGCAGAGTTTTGCTGTGTGGAAATATTGGTGGTAGAACAAGTTTACCGACTTCGTGTCTCCAGGTTGGAAAGAAAACCACAATGTTTTGTTGCAAACTTAATTCAATTTCTCCGTCTGCTACACCCGGACATAAAACTCCACATCCAAAGATGACATAAGCTACTGCGTTTAGCGGTTTGTGTGATGTTTAAGCTTGAGGTAGTCACAGTGTCAACAACAACTAAAAATGTGTTGACTGTTGTCTCTATACATTCTCAAAAGCATTTTCTTTAAAGGAACTAGGGGCAGGATTTGAAAAAAAGAAGCATGTTCTTTTTTTTAGGTTAATGGTGATGAAGCGTTTTAACACTAATACGAATGAGGCCACTCATGTATCGTTCCATTCTCTTGAACAGGCTGTTCTGTAAAATGTGCTGCAGGTCAGACCTGAATTTCCCACGCTGTCCTACGGATGTGACGTCAACTGACACTGCTTGCGCATTCTCGGAAAACTGGAAGGAAATTTACGCAGTAGGGGCAGTAATGCGTGCCAGCTGCCAACTTTCTTCGTTTCTCAACATCTTGCTTTATTCGCAACACCGGTTTATGGGCAGCGGTCTGAGGCTTTTTGCTGACTCAGCAGCTCACGCTCGTCGTTCGGGCCGGTAGCGGGTGTATGTTTGCTGGTTTGGGTAGTGGGAACGTTGGACTCTGTTCCTCATGTCAGCGGGTTGGGGTATTGATACCTTTGTGTTTTAGGACATCCTCGCTGGTGGACATCCTGCTGTCTCATTCTGCGTGAGCTGTGTGTGACCGTGGCAATACAATGGAACTCGCACCAGCAAAGGAGCACCTTAGTGGGAACGAGGAGCTGGACCGAACCCTCGCGGAAGCCAGTGGTATTTCAAAGTAACACGATATATTGCATTTGTTTCCTATGTGTATCTGTGTCTGGGTCAAAGATCAGCAGGCCTTAGGGGAGCCCAGACTGTCCTCTGTCCAGACACCTCCACCAGTGAGATCCTGAGGTGTTCCCAGGTCAGCCTAGATATATTCCCTCCAGAACATCCTGGGTTGGCCCAGGATCTCCTTCCAACAAGACATGCATGAAATACCTCTCCTGGGAGGCATCCAGGGGACATCCAGGCTCAGACCACTTGAGATGGATGGGCAGCTCCCCCCAGATTATGTTGCTTTTTAAGTCATTACCCAAAGCTCCTGACCATAGAGGAGGGTTGAAATATATGTTGCTGTATAAATTGAGAGGCTTGCTTTCTGGTTTAGCTCCTTCTTCACCGTAACAAATCACTTCTGCCCAATTCACCTGTCGACCACTCGCTCCCTCCTACCCTCACTAGAGTCACAAGACTCTGAGCTACGTAAACTCTTCTACCTGCGATTGGACCAGTCCCCACTTCAGAGACTCAACTCAGAGTTGACGATCCATCCTTACATGGTTGAGAACCATGGCTGGATTTGGTTTTTCTGATTCTCTTCCAGCAACTTCACACTCTGCAGCAAACCTACCCAGCAGGAGCTGAAGGTCATAAACAATCTGTTAACTTCTCCAAACATTTATTACCAACTCTAAATTTCATCCCTGATTATTATGTTTCTGGTATTCAGCATCCCAAGATGGGTTCACACTGTGCAATATTTAGCTGTCGCAGACAAAGTCTTTCATCATGAGAACATCGTAGGAAAAGTCTCTGTTAAAGCGGCTCTCTGGAGCATTTTTCTCTGTATCAAAGTTTTCTAAATGTTTTAAATGATATTTCAGGTCTAAACTATGATCTATGGGTTGAGTTCCACAACATCTGTCATTCTGATGAAGACCCTCCTTCCTCCTAGAGACCCCTTTCCATTATTTCTTGCCGCCGACATTTTTCAGCCAATGAAATTCAAATTTCTGCATTCTCTCAACATGCACGCGCATCGACCAAACCTGTACCAGTAGGGGGCGCTGTCGTACAGGACGCTCCGTGTGTTTCTCTGCCGTCTCAGCCGTTCACTGAGGACTCACGGCTCATTTCTACTAAAAACCTACCCATTCTCCAGCTAAAGATGGATTTATTTTTATTTTTAAACCTTTCACCTCACAGAATGGCAAGGTTTGACAGGATTATGCGTTTATTTTGGTCAGAAAGTTCATCCAGGGCCGAGTCAAGTTCAGCTTCAGAGTCCAGCAGCAGCTCTCTGCTAACAGAGCTAATATCAGAAGCAGCAGGGACAGAGAGGGCTCATCAGACCCTCGTAGTATTGTTGGAATAAGATTGTGAACTGTGAGTGATTAAACCCTACACATTGAGCTGTACAGTTCATGTCCGAAGTATATGCTCCGCGTGCACACGCAACCAGACGCGCGTGTCGAGATGTTTTGAGGAGGAGCCTTTGGACGCTAGATTCAAAAACTGCTCTCCTGATGAAATCCTCCAGAGTGCGGCTTTAAGCTGTGGACTTAAATCTGTAGTTGTTTATAGGTTCTTTTTTTCAGACATGTATATATATATATTTTTTTTTGTAAGTTTTTACCTTGACATGTTTCGACTGCTCCTGCGGTCTTCATCAGAAGTGTCACTGGTGTTGGTGTGACGTGTCGTTTATCAGCTGTTCTTCCCGATGGGCGTGGCCAACCCCGATCTGTCAAATATGCGGGGTTGGCCACGCCCATCTCCACCGGCTGGTCCCTGGAGCAGTGAGTCCCAGGTGTGAGACAGCTGGTAGGCTGTTTGGAAGAAAAGTTTGGAAGAAATGGAGTAAAAGCATTCCGCCGCCTGGAGAAGTTAGAAAAAACACGGGCCCGCTTCCGGAACCATCTAAGATTCAACTTACGATGCCGAGACGAAAACATAACACCAGACAGTATAAACATCAAGAACCCCATCCCAACGAACAATGCAAAAAGAATCATAAACAAAGCAAAAAAGGAATTGATAAAGGAAAGAATACGATGTATAACTAACAAACTCAACAACATCAACGCACAGCTAAAGGAGGACACAGAGTATTTCAAGAAAACATTTCCGGTTTCAGAAGAGCTACAATCACTCATCAGTGTGCACCTAAAAAGCACCCATGAAAAAGAATTCAACGAAACGAAAACCAGACAAATAAAGAAACTGGAAAACCTCATACGCAAGAAAAAGAGAAACGAACATAAACCCGACGCAGCGAGCAAGCAGTGGGTGAAAAACATGTCACAACGCACGCTAACGGAGACCGAATTAAAAATCCTAAATCGAGGTTTAAAGTGCCTGTGACTCCATATTTAAATCACTTTATATTAAACAGGTGTAATTTTTGATGCCTCTAGATTAGCGTTGCACCATTATAACTCAAAATACGCTGTAATTATTTCCTAACGAGCAACTCAGAGATCAGAAGAAAGCGCCGCCTTCCGGTTCTGCTGGGTTTCTCCTTATTTGGCAGCCTGGCACTTCTGCTGCAGCAGGGGGCAGTGCTGTCGCGTGAAAGAGAAACAAAACTGAAACTAAACACTACACGGTCTATGGGCAATGGCGGCGGCACTGCCTCGCTCCAGTTGTCGTGAACGTGCATGTGGGAGGAGAATTTACCATATAAGCAAGTCCGGATCACTATGACCTCATAGCGGGCTGGAGTGAAAAAAACTGTTTGAAACCTGGGTCTGAAATCTTGAAGAGCTTCTCACTGGCTGTACTAGGAGACGGATGGACGCCGTTTTTTGCTCTTTCTGGCAGGTTTAAGGTGAGAACTCAACGTTGCAACATGATAGATAAGTCAGAAAACATGGAAACCGATGTCATGGGCACTTTAAACTTTGCAATAACACCAGAAAAAATCCCAAAAGAAGATTTCATAGTAGCAACCGAAATAGCATGTCAGAAAATAAAAGATGAAGGAAAAAAAGCAGAACTACGCAACGAAGTCGCAGGAATCCTCAAGGCCGCAAGAATAACACAAACAAACACTACGAAGGAGGAACAGAAGGCCATCAATTCTCTAAAAAATGAGAAATCAATAACTATACTACCAGCAGACAAAGGAAGAACCACGGTCATAATGGACACTATAACATACGAACAAAATATGGAAATAATGCTGATGGACAGTGACACATATGAAACACTAAAAAAAAGACCCAACCGAAGGAAAAAAAAAGAATGTTGAAACAGCTATTAAAACCACTACTAGAAAATGAGAAAATAACCCAGGAAATGTACAAACAACTAGTACCTACAGCCAGCATCACCCCCAGGATCTACGGTACTCCCAAGATACACAAAGCCGACACCCCGTTACGTCCCATAGTGGACAGCATTGGATCAGTTACGTACAACCTGTCAAAAGCCCTAGTGGAGATCATCCAGCCTCTACTAGGGCTAACGGATCATCACTGCATCAACTCTCAACAACTATCCCAGGAAATAAAAACCATGACAACAGCGAAGGATGAAATATTCATTTCACACGACGTAATATCACTCTTCACAAAAACCCCCATAGACGTCACACTACAAATAGTACACGAGCGCCTCAGAGCCGACAAAACCTTAAAGAAACGAACAAACCTAACAGCCGATGACATCCTCAAGTTACTCCACTTCGTTGCAAAGTCCACGTACTTTCAGTTCAAAAACAACATATACAGACAGAAGGAGGGATTCGCCATGGGGGACCTGCTGTCAGCGGTAATGAGCGGGTTTTTCATGGAGGACCTGGAGCAAAAAGCCATCAACACAGCACCTGAAGAAATAAGACCCACATTCTGGAAAAGATACGTTGACGACATCCTGGAAACAATAAAAACCGGACACACACAACAACTCAGCGATCATCTCAACACTATAGACACCACCGGCAATATCAAGTTCACACACGAAGAGGAAAAAAACCGGACCATAGCTTTCTTGGACTTAAATATCCACCACAACGAAGATGGTAGTATAAAAATCACAATCTACAGAAAACCCACACACACAGATCAATATTTACTCTGGACATCCGAACACCCTACAGCACACAAATTATCAGTTGTCAGGACATTATATGAACGGGCCAGTTACATCACAGACGAAATGGACAGAAAAAAGGAGGAGGAAAACATCAAACAAGCACTAACAAGATGCCAATATCCAGGCTGGGCAATGAGGAAAGGAAAGAAACAAGTCGAAAATAAAGAAAGAAACCGGGAAGAAAAAAAAGCCAAGAAAAAATCAAAAACACCAGACCAAAAACACATCAACACCATCACAGTACCGTACATCCGAGGAGTGACAGAAAAAATACAAAGAACCATGAAGAAACACCAGATCCAAACCATAGTCAAACCATACAGAAAACAAAGACAGCTGTTAGTTCACCCCAAGGACAAGATACAACTGGAGAAAAAATGCAACGTCATCTATGAAATACCCTGCATGTCATGCAATAAAACATACATAGGGGAAACAGGACGGACATACAACACAAGAAAGAAAGAACACCAGACGGAATGTGAAAAGGAAACAGCAGAACGACTCACACGAACCACAAAAAAGAAAGCAGAACAGGAGAACTTCAAATCAGCCATCACAGACCATTGTAAAAGAAATAACCACATCATGGACTGGGAACAGGGGAGAGTTATACACACTGAGGAGAACCGATACAGACGTTGGATAAGGGAGGCAGTGGAGATAAGGAAGCGAGCCAAGTGGTCCATCAACCGGGACGAGGGGGCCTACCAGCTGTCTCACACCTGGGACTCACTGCTCCGGGGACCAGCCGGTGGAGATGGGCGTGGCCAACCCCGCATATTTGACAGATCGGGGTTGGCCACGCCCATCGGGAAGAACAGCTGATAAACGACACGTCACACCAACACCAGTGACACTTCTGATGAAGACCGCAGGAGCAGTCGAAACATGTCAAGCTAAAAACTTACAAAAAAATATACATGTCTGAAAAAAAGAACCTATAAACAATTTTGAAAAAGAAGACATAATGAACACAGTAAAGTATTTAAATCTGTAGTCATGCATTGTGACAGTGTTACCAACGCAAGATACTGCAATCTCATGACCAAAGACGAGCTGCGACCAACATCAAACACGGTCAGAAAAGCTCACCAATAGGAGCACGCCCACAGGGTGAAGCAGGCCAAAACAAAACAGAGCACACTGAGGCAGACGTGGAATAAAACAATCTAAATCCATCAAAAATAAAAACCTGCAGCTGATAATGACACGTCACACCTACAGCAGTGACACGTCTGATGAAGACCGAGTCGAAACATGTCAAGGTAAATAAAGACTTATTGACCATACGTACATGTGGGGAAAAGAACCTCAATGACTACAAATGAAAAGCAGAATGATTCAAACTCTGGCAACATTAGAGTCAGAATCCAACAAAAATAATGTGACAGCAGCTTGTTTTGAATCCATTTTTCTGTTGTTTCTGTAGCATATTTGTGGTGCAGCTCTGTAGTGCTGCAGTGCCTGATGTTTAAATAAACGTTATTGCATTTAGTACATTTACAATAACAGAAAAGGTACAGTGTGACACGATTAGTACAATCGCACAGTATGAACCAGGCATAGGACTGAATGCTAAGGACAGCTAGCATTCATTATTCCAATTCCTGAGTGTTAGCAACTCTGATGCAGTGGTATAAAAGTGTGTAGATATCTGGTTTTAGTAAGCTAATAAAATCAGTTTTCACCCCAAACTTCATTAATGAGCACTTTCCCACAAAGAAGCTGAATGTCACAAGAAGAGCAACCATTCATCAATAAATTCCTTCCAAAGGGGGCTGACTGCTTCACTCACAGCGCAGTGTAATGGTCCCTCTAATCCTCACGAACAACAGCACACTGAAACAAATCAATACAACAAGCAGATTTAGTCACCGCCGCTCTGGGTCTGTACTTTTTTCTACAGTGCATCAGAATTATGCAAAGTTCACAGTGGAAATGGACGCCATGTCCTGGACAATGTATCCAGCAGCGTTGATCTTCAGTTCAGTCCTGTCTCTGAAGTGTTTTCACTGTTCATCAGGAGGAGGTCGGTCTGAGGTTTGTCCAGTGGAACTGGATGCGGTAGCTGCAGTGGTCATGTCACTGGGGGATCCGGGGTCTCTCAATCAGTTCCACCAGCTTGCTAGGTACTGCTCAGATTAAACATAAAACATGTTCAAATGAATTTAATAGTTACAGTAATAAACAAGTTTTTATTAAAGGTAGTTTTGCCATCAAAGTGTTAAATGTCAGGTCAAGAAAGACTGTCTTTATATTTCATAAAAACAACTTTGTTTTCAGGAAATAGTTTTTAGTTTAACTTTAATGTCAGGAGATCCGTTTTGTTGACTTGCTGTTAAAATTCACTTCTAATAAAGAGTTTTAATCAAACTGGAGGTTATTTTAATGTTGAGGTGGGGGAGGAGTCATCAGCAGCTGAGTGTCACTAATAAAGTAACTAAAAAGTAACTAATATTCTAACTTAGTTACCATATTTACCTGAATATAGGACAACCCTGATTATAAGACGACCCCCCTTTTCAAGACTAATCTTCAGAAAAAAAGACTAAATTCACTTTTTAAAGAAACAATTTTTATTGAAATTTTGAGAAAATAATTTAAATAATAATAATTCCAGACTGCTGCTTTAATATGCACACAACTAGTCAGCCAGTCCGCCGTACTGATCTCTCTGCCCGAACACACCTTTGCTGACAGGAGCTTTCACGGTCGGACTGTGCAGCCCCGCGATCATCAGACACTGATGAGCTTTGGTGCTGCGATGGAGTTTTCATATAGGGGAAGCTTGTTTACACACACACTGCTGCGCAAAAATGCACAGACACACACAACCTGCTGTGCCATTGCACCAACACACAAACCCGCTTCTGTGCCATCATGCACAAACACAAACCCGCTGCGTGTGTGTGTGTGTGTGGGGGGGGGGGTGCATATAAAGATACGTGAGACGGATGAGGTTCTGAGGGAGAATGCGTGTGTAAATCGAGCGAGCGACACGAGCCCTCACCTGTACAGTCTTCTGCTCACTGAAAGCACCTGCTGGGTCTGGAAATGGACCTGGCTACCTCTGGACTGGCCGTCTGGCATCTAAATCCTCAGTGGACCTGGAACTTTGAGCTGGACTGGACCTCTGGAACCACTCGCGATCTGAGCTGCTTCCTGCCGCTTTGACCAAAAAGCCTGCGCCCTCCGCTGGAAAAACTAGGGCGCGATAATAAGACGACCCCGCCTTTTCAAACTATTCTCAATGAAAAAAGCCTCGTCTTATATGCGGGCAAATACGGTACTTTAAAAATCAAGTAATCAGTAAAGTAACTAAATTACTTTTTAAAAGCAGTAATCAGTAGTCGGATTACGTTTTCAAAGTAACTGTAGCAACACTGGTGACTATCTGTCCAGCTTGATGTCCAAAGAGCATCGTTTACTAAACTAAGAGAACTGATTTTAAATGAATCTCAACACCTGGCCCCTGACCCTGTATGATGTTATGGTGAACAGCTGCAGACTAGAAGCAAAGCTCTGCAGCAAATATTCTGTCTCAGAGCTGCCTGACATGCAAAGACCAGCTATTAGTTCCTCTCTGTTCTCTTGGACCATTTTCTTTTCTTCATTTTCAAATGCATTTTGATTTAGAGTAGCCCTTCTAGTTTTCTCAGCTGTTGTTCTTGTGTTCAATCTAAAAATGCTGCACAGAAAACATTGTGATAATAATGTGATGCTGGATGACAAGCCCAGTCTGTAGCAGCTGCTTGACAGTCAGAATGCAGTGTAATCAAAGGCAACATACAAGTGAAGTAACATTTTCTAAATTAAACAGTTCACATTTTAATAACTGGACCAAATGTTTTCAAACAGGGTCTAGTACTCCAAATGGACTTCTCTTTAAAACCTCCAATCACCTTAATTCCACAGCAGTTCATAGAAATTCAATTTGCTTTTGCAAATTTTTAAAGGTCCCATATTATGCAAAAATCACTTTCTAAAGGTCTTCTAACAGCCATAACAGTCCCAAAGACATTGTCCCAAAAATCCCAAAAATGTTAACATATTTTTAATATTTCATTTTTTCACTTCCCGATTCTCATTTTAGGGAAATGTGTTTTGAGCTAATGCTAAAATGGGTGGTTTCTAAATCTTTCCCCTGAAAAGACCACTCCTCTCTAGAGGACAGAGCCAATCAGAGCACCTTTGTCTACCTGAGTCCACCTTTAAAAACCACGGGAGCGCTCATCCTCACAAACGTTAGCTAACAGTCATGGTGAAGCTACGAGCAGCATGGCAGTTGCTTCATACAGAAGTACGTCTCCTTGGAGACGCTGCGTCATGTCCTTGCCCCGTTCAGCGGAGGCTTACAGCTGCTCTTTGTCTTAAAGTAGGGCTGCAGCTATCGAATATTTTTGTAATCGAGTACTCTATCGAATCTTTTTTCGATTAATCGAGTACTCTAATAAATTACATGTATGTATATATAAATATACATGAATATACATACATATAAATATATATGTATGTATAAATTACATGTACAATGTATAAATCTGAGAGAAAATAACAAAGTATTAAACATTTTTTAAATAAAAAATAGATATAAACCATGGTTTTGTGGCATATAAGTGCATTTACTATTATTACTGGTATTTATTGCTTACCTCGGAACTTTCTGTTATGTCACTGTCTTCCCCTCACACACCTTTTTTTCAGTCGGACTGAAGTGAAAGTGCTGCAGCCATCAGCACATAGATATCATGGCTGCAGCACCAAGTTAATTCCATACGCAATGCGTGGCTTCGACTAATTGCTGGAATGCCTGTTTTTTGCGGCACAAATCTCATAGCATATGTTTCATTTTGCTCTGTTCCCGTTTACCTTTCCAAAATGCGGCAAAACTTTAGAGTTTTTCGGAATTTTTAACCCGCAACTCGCTACGGTGTTTTGACAGGGAGAGGAGGGGCTCTCTGCTCCTCCGTCTCACCTGTGTCTCCACCCTTGTAGCTGCGCAGGCGGATAAATGAAGCATCTCAGTACCAAAGTCGGCACCGTGTTTTTTCGCTACCGGTACCTACCGACATCTTTCAGTCTGTACCGGTCTAGTACTAGTAGTAATAGTACGGTCTAGTTGTCCGCCATGGCTTAAGATAAAATTAAGTTACATTCGCTACTCGCGTGTGCATTCATTGCAGTGTGTATGTGCGCCACTTATTTCGGTCCGGGTGAAACATGACCGCGGGCGATTGCAAAGCCATAAATTAATTAAATATGAATTAAACGAAGCCTCGAGGCAGAGAATTTGCCTCGAGGCTTTTTTGTACTCGAATTATTCGAGGTACTCGAAGAATCGTTTCAGCCCTATCATAAAGTAGTCCTGAGTCTAAAATAGTACCTGTAATTCCTTTGTGTTACTTTTTATTTTCACTGACAGTCGATATGTTTACTGAGATCACTAGGCGGAGTTAGTATCACTACTGAGTGAGTTTTAAGGACTTTTTTCTCACAATGCTAGTTGTTACCATTCACTTACAGTGTTTTACACTAAGCTAAAGCTAAAGGAGTACTGTTGGATCAGGATAACGGCTGGGCTGGTTACTAATGGTTTTTGCCCACTGATCTAATTATGAGGAATATGGAAACAGACACAAAATCACTTTCTGGTGGAATATTCTTTTAAGATTGTCAGAAGAGGGGAATTGGGGCAAAATTTGGCTTAAAATCTTGCCTTCTGCATATGCAGGTCAGTACAGAACCATAGACTGTTCACACTGGAACAGTAGCAGGCCGTGACTTTCACCTCTGGGCCTTCAGTGATTTTCTAGTCAGTTCAACCTAAATTAATACACCTCATAATACCATCAATCTGACACTATGGCTCCAGAATCCATACAGAATAACACATACACCTTACATTAGCCTTATTACAGGCTGGTCAACGCACAGATTTGGGCAGATCAGATCAGAACCGGGTCCGGGTCTGTTACGTGTTGTATATCACACACAGTCTGACCTGTGGTGCAGCTGATTCAGCTCAGAGACACGCTACAGGTGATTGATTACTAATGAAATAAAATGACAAAACACAATAAAAACACAAATAAAATGCTTGCACTCACCAACACAAATCTCCTCCACATTATTGCTCCAAACACCAGATCCATCAATACCAGCTTTATAATCCCAGCGTCTGAAGCGGTTATGCAGGTAAAGTTTATATTTCCTTTTCTGAAATTGACAGATAAACAGTTTTTCCTGCTGGGACAGGATCCTTCCTAGGTTAAAAAAATCCACCCATAGCTGTCGGGAGCTACTTTACAGGTTTAGTTCAGATATCGCCGCCTCTGGGCCAAAACAAGTCCGTATCCAATCACAGGACACGTTCATGTCAACAGAACGTGAGGTATGCTGGAAGGTCTCGGCCACTCAGACTCGAGAGCTGATTGGGTATCGCAACTGATCGTCTCTGTTCACTGAAGCGGACCTGGGCCTGCTGTGTTGATTCTGAAGGCCCAGAGAGAAGCACTTGGGCGTACAGCCCCCTAGTGGCAGACTTTAATCTGCCTAACAACACAAGCAAGCTGAAATCTGATTGGACAACACCCTACCTTGGTATCTTAACACTGGAAGCAGCGCAACCAAGTGGATTTGATATGATATAAAGTGAACAGACCAGGGAGAAAATTTTTATTTAATAATAATCAAAAGAAAAAACATTTACTTTTCTGAGTAAGTTTAGGCCAGCAGAGAAGGCCTTGAAGGCTCTGACGGCCCGCCACTGAGTCTGATAACAGAGGATTAAAAATATAATGTGGATAATAGCATAAAAAAAATCTGATCTCAGCAAAAATCGTAATTAAGCATTAAGACCTGCAGAGTGGGATGTATCCTAAGAGAGAAAGAAAGGCTTGGGAATAATTAGATCTTCTATTGACTGAGTGAGTTGAGTAAATCTTGTGTACATGAAATAAACAAACCTCAAACAGCAGAGTCAGCGCTGCAACTTATAGAAAATGGATCAAAACATTTATCTTAGTGTTTGAAGGAGAGCTTGATGGCAAAAGAGATTTACAACCCTAATCAAAAGCTGGCCCACGGTGGGAAATGTAGCGTGAATTATGTCATAAAACCATCCCCATGCTGATGCTGTGATTTATCACATTATATGAGAGCCATGAACAGGGACATCAGAAAGAAAAAACACGAGCAAACCCTCACAAGATGTCCTGTTTAGTGTAAGCTGTGTGCACGTCTGTTCACATGTCCTTGCCAGAAAAGCAAACAAAAGTACATTTGGATATTTTCTTTTTCACTTTGGATGCTACACAAACCTGTGGCCATCCAGATGATGCATCGCACCGCCCGCCCGCCATCAATATGGATAATTACTGTGAATTTGCTTCAGTTGTGTTGTAAATATTTTTGCTGGGAAGCAGGTTGTTTTTCCCGTCGAGGTTCCACATAGTCCAGGCCTTCCTGAGATGAACCCAAGCATATCCCGTGTGTCACTGTGTGTCTGTGCTGAGAGGAAGCACGGCCAGCTGCCCTTTGGCACTTCATTTACCAAAGCTGTGGAAACCACGAGGCAGCCGGCGCTCTGAGACGCTGGGTGGTTGGGTAGTTGTCCCCTCATCAAGAAAATATCATGAATTTTATTTAAAGTACTAATGCAGAACGATTTCTATTTAAAGTTACACATCATCACAGACCAACAATTATCATGTAGTATTTACTTTCCCAGTGAGCGACAGACATGATTTCAGTGTTTACATGTAGCCTGAAATATGTCCTGCTAAATTTAGATGTTTGGCCCAAGAAGTTGTCTTTTAGTTTATATACCAGAAATACAGCTACAAATAGATGTCAGACACACACGTTTGTAAATTGTGCAAAAGTGCCAGTGAGCACCTCTGGGATTTTCGATCTGACAGGGTTAGGGTTGAATGAATGCATCAAGCTTCAGGGTTCTAACAGGGACTTGAAATCTTGAGTTTTCAGGTGGAGTTGAAAATTTTTTAAAGCACTTGAATTTTTAATAAAGTCTGATCTGTAGTCAGCCACAGCTTTATAAGGCTGAGCTGAAAAACAGCTCTGGGGTTCCGATGGTGCTGGTGCTGTGGTTTCCCAGGTTTAGTGGTGGTTTAAAAGAAAAGCAGATTAGATTAGTTTAGTTTAGTGTTCTGATTAGAACTTTGTGAGCAGGATTCTGCAGCTCGTTTAAGAGCTTGTTTTGTTGGTTTTTTCCTCCATCCTCTTAATACAGAGCGTTTTCAGTTAGTTTTAGAGCATCTTCAGTTAGTTTAGTGACTTTAGTTTAATACTGTATAGTCAACTCACTTTAGTATTTCCCTGGGTGTTATTCTCAGTTTAGTATTTCCCTGGGTGTTGTTCTCAGTTTAGTATTTCCCTGGGTGTTATTCTCAGTTTAGTATTTCCCTGGGTGTTGTTCTCACTTTAGTATTTCCCTGGGTGTTATTCTCAGTTTAGTATTTCCCTGGGTGTCATTCTCCCAGCGTTTTGTGTTTGTTTAGTCTCCCCTCCTTTAGTTAAAGAGCATTTTTAGTTTAGTAAAACTCTTTTAGTTCAGCAGTGCCTCTTCCTGCTTGTTTTATCGTTGGGAGTGGAAAAATAAACACTTTTGTTAAACTCTACAACCTTGTTTTCTGAGCACCTTTGTGTTAGACCCCCATGGTACTCCTGGACCTTTAGGGGGGTCGTAACAGTGACACATTGTACTACAGTCATTTCTGTAGTGTGTGTAGTTTTCTGGTATTAAAGCTGCACTCTGGTAAACAAGCTAGGTATCGCTAACTGTTTTACACAAACACGTCTCAGAGCTCTCATCCCTCCAGTATAATCCGCCTCCTCTGGACATGGACCGCACATTGCCATGGTAACAATAGAGAACCAAACTCCAGCTGTAGAAACGTTCCCCCAGGTTTTTCCTCTTTCTACGTCCAAACGTTTTTAGTTTCCTGCTAGCTGAAAAGGTGTTTTTCTTTTTGGGACTCTGGTATTTTCTCCTAAAACTGAAGCGCTAACAGCTGGCTGTTTCAGTCCTTCTCTCACTTCCTGGATGTTCTGCTGAAAAATGCTCCAGCAGCATTAATGGAGGATTCAAGCAGTGAGGAAGTAGGCGCTTCAGGAGACAGACAGATGGATTGTCCAATAGTTGCTTTTGCTCCGAAACGTCTGATTGGCTGAGGTTTTTAGAGAACTGCGGGACAACCACTTCATTGATTTCTTACGTTTTTTTTTATCGCTACAATCTATTTATAGCTCTACTATGTTAGAATGCTGTTAAGCTACATTGTTTACCAAGCTACAGAGTGCAGCTTTAGGTGTATTAAATACGCTCTATGATTTTAAAATACAATTTACACATTTTTGGTTACAAGTTTTTGCAGAACATCCAAACACTTCAAATAAATTTAAAGGTTTCAAAAATATTGCCACTATTTCTGGTAAAGCAAAAAGACAGTATAGTACATATTTACCATGTAAATAATGAGAGCCATCCTCTGAGTATTTAACCTGATTAATAAATGCTTCTTGTGTAAAACCACCTGACTGAAGGTGTTACTGAATGTTTAGATGATGACTGAAGGCAGCAGCTTGTGGAACAAATGGATTTACTTTTGGGACAAAAATCAAGAACAGCAGCTGAACACAGAGAACAGGTCAAAGCCCAAAATAGAAAAGGGAATCCTGACACTTGTATTTAAAGAGGTGGAAAACACCTCCTCGTGTGTGTGTGTGTGTGTGTGTGTGTGTGTGTGTATGTGTGTGTGTGTGTCACATTCACACACACACAGAAACAGCAGGCCTGACTTTAATAAATGAAGTGCCTCAGCAGTGCTATTTCTGGTTGGCTCACTGGAATAACAGCAGGCTGGAGGCTCAGCCCATCACATGTTCTCTGGCGTTTGGAGCTGCCTCTCGTCACATTCTGACACATAAACAGGCAGGTAGACCCCATTCAGACCCTAGATCCTGGTCTCTGGTTGGCCAGGTTCTCTGATGCTGCTCTTCAGAGAAAAATGATGTTATGTCTTTAAGTTATAAAGTATTAATAGCAAATATTGTGATAAGAATGTGTATATATTCAGCACTTAAGTTTGAATTGTTCTCATCTGTTTTTCCTGTTTTGTTTATTTTGTACAGCTTCTACTTCAAGAACATTTTATTGCCAGGACTTATAACTTGCTAGATATCAGATTCCTAACACATCTAGTAAAAATGTCTATATGAAAGACAGAAAAGAAAAGAACGCTTTATTGTTGTTATGCATAACAATATTTTCTTGGTAAATCTAAAACAAATCCAAGAATAAAAATGAAATAACTTCCTAACAAACGCACAGTAATAGTTCACATTTGCAAAAAGATATGATAAATAAAATGTGTACGCAGTAAAAGCTGTATATGTTAGCAGCAGTCGTTTGTCAAACAGGTGGCAGAAAATAATAAATCTATAGCAGCATCTGTCCTGTAGATACACTGTAAAAAAGGTCATATGGACTCAACTTGAAAAAAATAACTGTCAATTTATTTTCATTTTTTAAAGGTATTTAATTTAATTTTAGGTTTTTAAATTATGAACTTCTAATTGTAAATAAATGAATATTTATTGTTTTATAAATTATTGTTCAATCACAAAAAGCATAGGAAAATAAAAAATATGTAAATAATATAATCAACCTAAATAATGCCATTTGTTTTATTTTGTACCAGTTCATTATTCACTGCTGAACTTTATTAACAACAGTTTAAATCTAGTTCAGCTTCAGAAGAATAAAGGAGGAGCTGTTTAAATCCAAACAGAAAAGTGCAGAGTACCAAGCTTTTAAACTCGGTAATGCAAAGCAGGTTTTTAAACAAGCCAGCTTCAGAGGTTTGCTGTGGTCCTTGTTGTCCTGGTTCACGTGTGAGATGTTTTGATCACATTCCTGAAGATCTGTGTTGCTGTGAGATTCTCAGGATCAGATTTAAGGATGCCTTGAAAGTTTTGGAACCTCAGATCTTCTACTCTGATCAATGTTTAATTGAAAAGGATGATTTACCTTTCTTGACCCATTGATATTTACAGATAAATATATAAACAAATGAAATGTTTTGGTAGGAATCACACTGGTTTGGTCCGTATGATTCACACGTTTAAATATGGCTGATCTGGTGTATAATTGCAAATACAACAATTGTGCAGATGTTCTTAGTGCTGAGTTTACATAATGCCTCCGTTTGTTTGGTCGATCTGAATTTGGTCACTAACTCCTCCTAAAGTTGTCTCATATTTTCAACTTGTTAAGCTACATTCTGAACCAATTGACAATGTTGACGCACACCTTCTACAACTTTGTGATTGCAAACTAATTTTGCACATATTGTGTCACAATTTAATAATAAATATTGTCATTGTGCCATAATCTGTTCACAAATTGGTTGATTTCCCCCCACAGTTTTCAAATACACTAATAAAATCCTGAGAACTCTGTTATGTCTTTTGACTTGGCGTGCCACCATGAGATTACCAGTTACCCCAGTTTGACCACCCTTTGAACATTTTCTGGAAGCTCATCTTTAAATTTGAGTTTTTCTTCCCATTTAAATAAACTAGACCAGATTCATAACATTTATGAGGTTTTGTTGTGTAGATTTCTTTACCTTCACAACTACACACATCTAAACGTCACCAACCAGCCTCCATCAGTCCCAGAATGCATTTGTCCATCCTGTAAGTGCTTTAAGCTCAGACCTGTCGTTCTGCCATACAAACACAGTGTGAGCCCTACAACACACCTTGACCAACCCCCTCCACAGAGCAGCCTGCGTCTCAAGGGAAACTAACATGGTAATGTTACCCACCATGGAGCTGATGGATTGATGGCCCATTTACATTAAACTTAGGGGCCCTTCGGGTAAACAAGCCTAGAACTGCATTAAATATGGTTCAAGGAAAGAAAACAACCTTTTGGCTAAAACCTGAGGAAAAAGGAGACAGAAATGTAGTTTCTGTGCATTAAAATCCTGAAACTGACAGGGTGTGTTAGCAAGAGCGTCTCACTCATGGCAGCTCCCGTCTCTAAATAAAGCTAATGTGACTCGGTCATTTGTGTTCCAATTGGTTTTCCAAATGAGCAGAATTACATTAAGATTATATCTGCGCCTTGTAGGCTTGATGAGGCGCTTATATTTAGAACGCTACCTAGAAGAGTTCTTAAATCTCCCATAATGTTGGTATTTTGTCTCTACCTGCCTTCATTTTGCTCCAGTAGAACTACAAGGCAATGATCCATGGGAAACCAAATCAACAAGGAAATTGGTCTAGATCTTTGCCCTCCTCAAGTGACTTATAAAAGCCATTTGACTCATTACGCTGCCACGAGAGACATTCACCCACATTACTCTCTGATTGGTTCTGATGGCAGTAATTTCATCTTCTAACAATCTGTTCCTGACAAATACATTTCTGCTTCATTTTTTTCTCCCATACCTTAAAAAAGCAACTTGGGAGCAACAAAAAACTAGAGACAGGTGAAATTATATAATTTAGGTGCGTGTAAATAATGATTAGGCAAAGCCCTGACAGTCTGGCTGTTCCAGCAGCAGGAAAAGGTCCACGATGCATAAAGAAAAGCTGTTGTGTCGTTTTAGCCTTAGCCTATAAAAGAAGAGGAAATTAATTAAATGCAGGGCGGGTGGTTTGGCGCCATGGAAAGAATACACAATTTAGAGCCTTGCGCCAAGGAGCCAAATGGACAAAATGAAGGTGATCAGTCATATTTTGCTGCTTTTTTGACATTAAGCATATGGTTTTTTTTTTCAAAGAGGTCAGCTAAGCAATTTAGACAAATTGGACAAAATTGCAAAGGTAAACACAAGGGAGAGGTCTCGTAATGCTTCTTTCACTTGCTTTTTCTTTTCCTTGTGTCTCGTTTTTAGACACTGTTGTGTTTAGTAAATCCCTTACCTGGATTTTTCTGTGACGGCAACAGCGAGACAAAACGACTCCGTCAGGGCTATCAGGGGCAGGGCCGTGTTATGGTGTTTGACTGCGCCGCTGTGCACCGAGCCAACACAAACGGCACTCATTTGCTCCACAAAGTACTTGTGCAGCTACTGAAACAACATTTTAGTTCCATGTTCGGTAAAGGCTTGAGCATTTGTTTTTGTAGTACAGAGTTTCATTCAACAAATGGATTTTCTTGTAGGAATCTGTGTTTCTCTGTGTGCAGCGTGACAATACAGAAGATATGAGCTGTAGGTGGGTGACTAGTTAGTTCAGTCATAATATAAACAATATGGAGTATGAAAGAAAACCAATCAGTTCAAATATGAAAATACAGGACTTAATCTACACTCACTGTCCATTTTAATTGGTTCAATTTGATCTGTTCAGTTGTTTAATACAAAGAGTTAAACAGCCAATCACAAGGCAGGAACTCAAAGACATTTAGATGTGAAGAAAATGAACTGCTGAAGTTCAAATTGAACATCAGAATAAAGAAGAAATTAAATGTAAAGGACTTTGAACACAGCATTGATGTTGGTACCAGAGCTGCTCTGAGTATTCCAAATCCTGCTGATCTACTGGGATCTCCACCCAGAACCATCTGTAGTGGTCAGAGGCCAGGGACGGACTGGGACTAAAAAACGGCCCTGGTCTTTGACTAGGCCCGGCCCAAAGCAAATGGCGCTCAGAAACTCGACAACAACAACAACAATAATGTCTGGCATGAGTGTCACAAGACTTTACTGATGTAGAAATTATTTAATATGCTGTTATAACAACCTCCTCCCTCGCCTCACCTTCCTCCGCTTATCCGGATCCGGGTCACGGGGGCAGCATCCCAAGTCGGGCATTCCAGGACATCCTCTCCCCGGCCAGGTCCACCAGCTCTTCAGCTGGAACACCCAGGTGTTCCCAGACCAACCTGGAGATGTATTTCCTCCAGCTTGTCCTGGGTCGACCCGGGGCCTCCTGCCAACAGGACATGCCCAAAACACCTCCTGAGGGAGGCGTCCAGGAGGCATCCTGACCAGATGCCCGAACCACCTGAACTGGATCCTTTCGACATGGAGGAGCAGGGGCTCTACTCCGAGTCTCTCCCGGATGTTCGAGCTTCTTACCCTATCTCTAAGGCTGAGCCCGGCCACCCTGCACAGGAAACTCATTTCAGCCACTTGTATCCGTGATCTCGTTCTTTCGGTCATTACCCAAAGCTCATGACCAGGTGAGGATTGGGACGTAGACCGACCGGTAAATAGAGAGCCTTGCTTTCTGGCTCAGTTCTGTTATAAAAGCATATTATATCATCTATTCCATGCTGTCTTAAAAGGAATTTATTACTTAATAAGCGTAATTAATTTATGCAGTAATCAGTCTTACTGCACACATAATAATACCACTTCTAAATGAAAATACACCATTACAAATGTAACTTCTGTATTCAAAATCTTCAGATTTTGTAAGCATTAACTGTAACTTACCAACATTTTTAAAAGTAAAAGCACAACATATTTCTTAATATTAGCTACTGCATGTGGAATCCTCCCGACACTCCTGATAGGACCTGTCTGGAAGATGGAACATGAAACCACATCACTCATAACGGCTCTGTAACTTCATTTGAAGGGAAAAAAGTAGGAGTCTTCTATTACATTTATAATATCTGCATTCATCATTCATGAATCTGTTACCATAATAGATCTACTTTTACACAAAAAGAAAACTTCTTAACACTATCACTGCATATCCTTAAAAACATACAGCTCTTTTATAAAATGATGCCTAACTTTATTGTCCGTCGTATCATTGAACTGATTAGGTTCATATCTTTTCTGAGTGCTCGTAGAATGTGGACTTTAAACCAACTGCTGAGGTTATGGGAACTGCACCACTCAGTCAGCCTCAGCTTGTCAGTAAGAGCTCAACCATTGCCCTTCAGCACCATGTTTCCATTTGGTACAACAATCCTAAAATGAATCACTGGCTTGCACCATGCACACACACTCACACAAGCCACTGCTTTCACCTTTACGCTCCAGACATGCTAGCAAGGTGCTGAAAAGAGACGATGGCTTACAAGGTGGATGTCTGGATGAGGTGTGCTGTGCACGGGAAAACTAACAAACATAGGTTGCTAAGAGACTGCTGTTTTCCTGTTCTTCTACGGGTGTTTCTTTGGCTCTGATTATACAGTCAGTCTTCACCTCTGTTTCACAGTTTCTGTAAGAGAATTGACCGATTTTCACAGCTCCATCTTTGCTCTGTGTCATTAACATGGTGATTGTAACCACACGGTTTGTGAGAACTACAACTTATGCCGTTCCTTTAGGTGTAGAGGCTGTGACTGTTCAGTTTGTCATCTATTTTTCTAATGACTCCTTCACAGTTTAGACAGAGGGATATATTCTGACCATTTCTGGATGCCTAAAAAAGCACAGTGCTGCCATAACCCTGTTCTCCTAATTGCCCTGCCCTGCCTCATTAGAAAACAAGCCTAACTGGAAAATTGCCTTAAGTGGCCTAAATTAATGAGACATTCACATCGGGTGCTGAGTCATCTGAGGCTTGAGTCAGGGCGACGTCACCGCAAAGGAAACGGTTGCTCCATAAGCTGTCAGTGGTCATTTGGGCAGCAGTGGAGAGGCTGACACTTACCCTCCAGCCATCATCATACACGTCCAGCTTTTTGGTATTGAATCGTGCAAACTGTGACTTTGACAAGTGGGCCCACAGTGTCGGGCCTGGGTGGGGCCACGGTGGGAAGCCCATTTTTGAGGACCCATCTATTGGTGTGAACTCTGGATGCCATTACCCTGACCTCCAGGTCTAATGGGGCGGCGTTTAGCTCAGTAGAGTGGCCAGTCTGGTAACCAGAGGGTCGCCGGCTCGATCCCCAGCTCCGGCTGGATTAGATTGTCGTTGTGTCCTTGGGCAAGACACTTCACCCACCTTGCCTGTGTGACTGTGTGTGAATGTTGGTGGTGGTCAGAAGGGCCAATGGCGCAGAATGATAGCCTCTCTGCTGTCAGACTGCCCCAGGTTAGCTGAGACTACAGACATCTGTCGTAGTTTACCACCACCGGTGTAAATGTGTGCGTGAATGAATAATGGAGCTTCTGTCAAAGCACTTTGAGTGCCCTCAAAGGCGCTATATAAATCCAATCCATCATTATTATTATTATTATAATGTTAATTATAATTAATTAATTAATTATTAATTAATATAATTAATAATTATAACACCTTGGTGTTATTATGGACCAGGATCTGTCCTTTAACTTTCATCTAAAACATGTTTCTAGGACTGCCTTCTTCCACCTGTGTAATTCTACTGGAGTTAAAAACATCCTGGTGAAAGTAACGAACAGAAACTCATCCATCATTCATTACTTACAGACTTGATCACTGCAGTTCTGGCATCTTCAAAATGTCCTCTTAGAGGACATCAGCATCTGGATCAGATACTGATGGTCTCTGATGAGTTCTGATTAGAGACCAGATTTCTACAGTTTTAGCATCACATCACTGGCTCCCTGTAGATCCAGAACTGGATTTAAAGTCTTGCTTCTAACTCTTAAAGTTCTCAAAGATCAGGCTCCATCTTATATTAGAGATCTTCTTGTTCCAGATATCCTCAGCAGTGCTTTTGTCTCTCAGACTGCAGGTGTTCTCAGGCACCTCACTGCTGGATAGCTTCCATCCATGAGGCAGAAACCCTGTCTACATTTAAGACTAGACTTCAGTTGTCTGCTCATCTGAGCCTCGGTATGAAGGGGACCATCTCCTAGGGCTGGTTGTGCCTCTAGGGTGCTGGTCCCTGGACCTGGGAGTATACAGTATGAGGAGTGTGAGTGGGTGTTCAGCATCTATTGTGTGTCTTGGTATGTTAATGTAAGGTTTGGGTGTTGTGCATGAGGGTGATTGTATCTGTGTGTGACTGTTTATCCATCAGGTTGAGTCTTTAGTTAGTTATCTGGGTTATCCTGACTTGTC
Organism: Callopanchax toddi; assembly: GCA_006937965.1. Taxonomy (NCBI): domain Eukaryota; kingdom Metazoa; phylum Chordata; class Actinopteri; order Cyprinodontiformes; family Nothobranchiidae; genus Callopanchax; species Callopanchax toddi. The sequence goes on along the minus strand of SSNR01000059.1, from coordinate 1,261,126 downwards.
CCTAGGGTTAGGGTTAAGTCCCTGGCATGCAGGTTTGAATCCCAGCTGCGGCCTGTCTGCGTGGACTTTGCATGTTCTCCCCATGCATGCATAGGTTTCCTCTGGGTGCTCCAGTTCCTCCCACAGATCACAACATGACTGATGGGTCACTAAATGTAAGCTGATTTGGGTAAAAGCATTCGCTACATGAATAAACATAAACACAATATGTGGTAAAATAATCAGCACTGTTTTCTCACAAAGGTTTATCCTCATCAAACCAGTTCAACATCCAAACCAGAGCCAGAGTTAGCTTAGCATCAGTTCTCTCTTTTCAAATCACTGGCCAGATTGTTACAGTGCGTCACACAGAATGTCCTTCACAGCTTCCATTGCAGTTGGATCCATAAACACTGATGTCATGCATAACATTAACAGCTCTCTGCATTTAGAAATCCTGCTTTAAACTTTGTGCGCAAATTTTGTTCACAAGGACATTGAGAAATGCTGATCTGAGGCCAGTAAGAGTGTTTACAAACAATACTAGTTTTGACAGATATTATGAAATAGACTGGTGATATAAAATTTCTATTTGAATAAGAGGACAGACCCCATGAGCTCATTCAGCCCGGTTCACACTGCAGGACCATTTGGCTGATTTTTACCCTGATTCTCCCTCTTTGACAATCTTAAGGATGACCCTGATGACTGTGATGACTCTACGAGATCACAATTTGGGTAAATTCAACATGTTGGATTGTCTTGGCCTGATATCAAACAAAAATCAAAACAGCTGTTTGCATTCTTTGTTCTATCTGGTAACAAAACGGTCATGATTTCATTGTTGTTTATAAAGAAATAAAGATGTCATTTTCATTTGTTCCAAAGTCACATTTGACCTAAGAATTTCTGCACGGTTTCACGTCTGACCTGGGAATGTTTGTGGGTGAAATCTGTTGGTGTGTGTTGTTTTTGCTGTGTGGCAGCACACCACACGCTGTAGGACCAACACCTGTTAACATCCCTGGCTCTTTTATCGCCATGTGTGGCCTCGTGTTTTGAAATTAGACGAAAAATCCTGCCATGTGACCCGGCCCTTAGATAAACTGTCTCCCTACACTGTGATTATCTACAGACATTTAAAATACAATGGAGGTAGAGTTAAACCTTACTGGAAGAAATGTTTTCAGATGATGTCATGACTCTGAGCTGGCTTTGTGGCTGTGGAAAACCAAATGGACTAACTGTATTTATTAAGAACCAGTTAAGAACCTGCACCTGACATTATACTGACATGTCTTTTTATACTGACATGTCTTTAGTGAGACAAACACTAAGGGGGGGGGGGGGGTTGAGTCCTAACATGATGGTTACTTGGAGCCTTTCAAACTGCATGTAAGATTGATCTTTTTCTACTTCATCTGTTCCTAATTGGCCATAATTGACATATAACAGCGGTCTCCTGTCGTACTGTCAGACAACATGTCCAGGACTCTAGGATGCATTATGACTCAAAATCAGCTGGGCTAGTCAACCATGATGTAACTTTAGAAGAACAGAGCAGATTTTAGATGTACGTAGATTAACTGTTGGAAAAACAAAACCCATTAAACATCATGAAGGTAAACATGACAATAATGGTAAAAATATAAAATCAAAGCTTTGAAACCAAATTAAACTGAAACTTTTAGCCAAACAACTAAAGAACTGTAGCTAAGCTACATCAATGACATGTCAGTATTTTTTTAATCAGTTACTGATGCCTGAAGATAAACGCTATCACTCTAAACATTTAAAGAATGGATCTGGTGGCAGCTTTCTTTTTGAAGCAACTCCTAACAAATGCTTCAAGCTCCAAACTGGTTCATCAAATACTTCAGCAAAGATTTGACCTGAGAACTGGATGAATTTTAAATGAAGAGTTTACTATCCTTCCTGACTTGTCAACAGAGGACTGATATCATTTTTGGTTGTGAGTTTTGCTAGAGGCAGGCTGACTGAAGGTGTGGTTTTTGTTTTACTTGTTGTTTTTATTACCACATAGCCATGCTAATGGACTCCACTTCCTTGAGTACCTATGCTAAGCTAATAGGCTTCAAACTCTGTAGGCCTACATGGCTGGAGGTAAAGCCTGGTCTCACAGGAAACAGCACCTCGCTACAGAAGCGCTGCATGTTTGGTGAATTTTCTGGTCTCATGGGATGTGTTCCTGAACAGTGTTGGACAAGTTACTTCAAAACTCTAATGCATTATTTATTACTGTCTTTTTAAAGTAATTTGTTACATTACTATATTACTGTTTTTCAAATGTAAGGCATTACATTACTTTTGCATTACTTTTAGTTACTCTCACCAAAATAACTGTAAATATGGATTTGATCATCAATGTAGCTGATGACACTCAGTGAGCTCATTCTACATCCAGTGAAGGTGATGTGATGGATACATGGAGATATCTAACTATCTGGATATTAACCCATCCATCCATCTATCCATCCATCAATTATCGACCATAATCCATCCATCCTTTCATCCATCATTTATCATCTATCCATCCATCATTATCCATCCATCTATCCCCCCATCCATATTTCTCCATATATCCATACTATCCATATATAATTCCATCATATCTATATACAGTATATTTAAATCTATAAACATATACCTCTCTGCACAAGCTCCTTATTGATTAGTTTGACTCCTACCTCCACCTGTCTGCTCCTCCTCCTGCAGCAGACGCTGAGCTTTCCTCTGCTCGGTGCGCGAGAGAAAGTGAACTCTCCAACTTCTGATGTGAATAACAGAGTGACTCTTTATCATGAAACTTCTTCTCAGTTCGCTCGCTTCAGTTTACTGAGCGCTGCATGCGCTCATATAACCTTGGGCCTTGGAGGCCGTGAGCGTGCATGACTTGTGTCGCGTTCTTCCTCTCGACTGAGTTCCGAACCAAACCACGCATGAATTTCGGACCGGACAGAACCGGACTTGTTTCACTGGCTGCAGATTTACTCCTCTCTGCTCTGTCTGACTACAGGAAGTGAAACATTTGGCGCTGAGTGACGTTTCTCCTCTGGAAAACTCACCACTTCAATCCAGGTTAAACATGCACTGTAATGCGTTACTGACGTTTGTACCGAGTAAAATAATACATATTTTTTCTGTAATGCCATACTTACTGCATTACCAAAAAAAGCAATGCATTACAGTAATTTTTGTAACTCGTTACTCCCAACACTGTTCCTGAAGCGGAGCGCCGGTAGCCCTGCTTGCCCAATTGTGTGATAGTTACTCTCAGGAACTGAAAACAGGAAGTACAAAGTGCATTTTTTGGTCTACAGTCTGTCTTTGGTGGACCCCAGACTTAAGAGTCAGTTAGCTAAATCGATCATAAACACCAAAACAGCTAGCTTAGCTGAAAGTTTTGGTTAATGTGTCGATTTGTTTTTACACATTTTTAACAGTCATGCTAACAGTTCCCATTGTATTTAGTATTTACAGTATGCTAAGCTAAACTAACGAGTTTTACAACTCCCCATTTTAAGCTACCACAAGTATCTCTCCTCCACACAAAGACACATTTTTAATTGACAGTGTTACAGGAACACGATCACTGTATGAGTTTATCAGTGTGTCACACTTCTCCCTCCGGTAGTTCAGCCATCTGTCTCTCATCTTCAGAAAGTATTTACCGTTCACTTCCCTCTCCCTGCCATCCCTCTGTGGGAGACTGAAGTGTTGATAGTGGAGAAGTGATGCCTGTGCTGATTCCTTATTTTGGCAAAGTCATTGCTCCATCCTCAGTTTCCAGCCTGGAGGGTTCGAACCATAGCCAGATGGTACGGTGAATTGACTTATACAGCATGTTTTTAGAGAGAAATGCTCTGCTGCCATAAATGCTTTTATAAAAGGAAAATTATTATTTTTCTTAATAATGAACTCCAGAATCCAGAGTTCAGAACTCTGAAAATCTCCTTCACAGTTCACAGAAAATCATATTATACTAAAACTGAAATGTAAATGTGAATTACCAGCAAGTGCTGTTCAGAAGGTGAAATATTCCCAAAACCCTGCTTTAATCTATTTAATAGGATTTCGGTTTGGACTAACTAACATGCAGAAGTTGATAAAACTGTTGATATCCTTTAATAACAAAAACCCAGAATGCTCACTAAAATGACTGAAACTGAGAAATGTAGTAATATCTAAAATGTTCTGAAATCTATTCATGAAAACCTGATTGTGCTTTTGAATTGTTATTCAACAGAAACGTTTTCAAAATCAAACTAATGAACATAGCCTGGACAAAAAGGGTGGGACCCCTAGAAATGATAATAAAACATGTTGAACCAAAGGTGTCGACCGTAATCAGCATCGCAGATTTATTCTGTCAATCTGCCTGATTAAAGATTAAAATGTGGCCCGAGTGATGTTTGGTTTCAGGGTGTGCACCAAACTGAACATGGACCACGGAAAGCTGAGGAGAGTCGCCTCAGGAAATTAGACAATTATAGACCAACATGTTAAAAGGGAAGACCATCTCCATCAGCTAAAGGCTAGAGGNGGGGTATTTAGTATTTACAGTATGCTAAGCTAAACTAACGAGTTTTACAACTCCCCATTTTAAGCTACCACAAGTATCTCTCCTCCACACAAAGACACATTTTTAATTGACAGTGTTACAGGAACACGATCACTGTATGAGTTTATCAGTGTGTCACACTTCTCCCTCCGGTAGTTCAGCCATCTGTCTCTCATCTTCAGAAAGTATTTACCGTTCACTTCCCTCTCCCTGCCATCCCTCTGTGGGAGACTGAAGTGTTGATAGTGGAGAAGTGATGCCTGTGCTGATTCCTTATTTTGGCAAAGTCATTGCTCCATCCTCAGTTTCCAGCCTGGAGGGTTCGAACCATAGCCAGATGGTACGGTGAATTGACTTATACAGCATGTTTTTAGAGAGAAATGCTCTGCTGCCATAAATGCTTTTATAAAAGGAAAATTATTATTTTTCTTAATAATGAACTCCAGAATCCAGAGTTCAGAACATTTAATAGGATTTCGGTTTGGACTAACTAACATGCTTTTCAAAATCAAACTAATGAACATAGCCTGGACAAAAAGGGTGGGACCCCTAGAAATGATAATAAAACATGTTGAACCAAAGGTGTCGACCGTAATCAGCATCGCAGATTTATTCTGTCAATCTGCCTGATTAAAGATTAAAATGTGGCCCGAGTGATGTTTGGTTTCAGGGTGTGCACCAAACTGAACATGGACCACGGAAAGCTGAGGAGAGTCGCCTCAGGAAATTAGACAATTATAGACCAACATGTTAAAAGGGAAGACCATCTCCATCAGCTAAAGGCTAGAGGACCATCTCCATCAGCTAAAGGCTAGAGGACCATCTCCATCAGCTAAAGGATAGAAGACCATCTCCATCACTAAAGGATAGAAGGCTAGAGGACCATCTCCATCAGCTAAAGGCTAGAGGACCATCTCCATCAGCTAAAGGATAGAAGACCATCTCCATCAGCTAAAGGCTAGAGGACCATCTCCATCAGCTAAAGGATAGAAGACCATCTCCATCAGCTAAAGGCTAGAGGACCATCTCCAGTAGCTAAAGGCTAGAAGACCATCTCCAGTAGCTAAAGGCTAGAGGACCATCTCCAGCAGCTAAAGGCAAGAGGACCATCTCCAGTAGCTAAAGGCAAGAGGACCATCTCCAGTAGCTAAAGGCTAGAGGACCATCTCCATCAGCAAAAGGCTAGAGGACCAGCTCCAGTAGCTAAAGGCTAGAGGACCATCTCCAGCAGCTAAAGGCTGGAAGACCATCTCCAGTAGCTAAAGTCTAGAAGACCATCTCCAGCAGCTAAAGGCTGGAAGACCATCTCCAGTAGCTAAAGGCTGGAAGACCATCTCCAGTAGCTAAAGGCTAGAGGACCATCTCCAGCAGCTAAAGGCAAGAGGACCATCTCCAGTAGCTAAAGGCAAGAGGACCATCTCCAGTAGCTAAAGGCTGGAAGACCATCTCCAGTAGCTAAAGGCTGGAAGACCATCTCCAGTAGCTAAAGGCTGGAAGACCATCTCCAGTAGCTAAAGGCTGGAAGACCATCTCCAGTAGCTAAAGGCTGGAAGACCATCTCCAGTAGCTAAAGTCTAGAAGACCATCTCCAGTAGCTAAAGGCTGGAAGACCATCTCCAGTAGCTAAAGTCTAGAAGACCATCTCCAGCAGCTAAAGGCTAGAAGACCATCTCCAGCAGCTAAAGGCTAGAGGACCATCTCCAAGCAACTTGATGTTCCTCTAACTATAGTTGGACATATTTTTCAACAGTATAATTTATTTCAGTCTAGAGCCACCCTGCTTCATCTTGCACTGTGTCTCTTGAATCAGTTTCGGGCCCAATTCAAGACATCAGGACTTTCTGGAGTCAAATGTTCTAAAAGCTTGGCATCAGTCACAGATCATCGATACTCCAAGAGGATTTTGCCTCAAAACACAGCTAAAACTACTCAAGAGTGGCTACAGTTACTTTAATGGGCATTGTTGGTTTGGCTTTCTTCATCATACGGGTACCAATAATTTAACCCGTGCCTGTATACTAGTAGAAGTTTCAAACCATATTAACAGTTGTATTTTTCATTAAAACGCTAGTGTGGATGCTTGATTATATATGTATAGGTGTTAATATCTATAGCTAGCAACACAGTGTGTATGTAGCCAGTCAGTGGTCAGTCCTGCATGTATTCCTTCAGTTGTTTGAGCCTAATCAGTTCTGAGTACAGATGACGCCAACCTCTATACCTCCGTCTAACAGCTCATGTGTCTGGTCCTCCATCCCCCTCATATCTCCTCCTCTGACTGCATTCAGTGTCTCCATCACCGCCTGTCCAGACATACATAACTAATTCATCTATGTCCTGTTTGATTTGGGTCAGGGCCTCCCAAAACTAATACCTGTAAGCCCTATAATATGGTAATTTGTAGCGGCTGGGGTAAGAAATACAGATTTATCAATAACTGGGCTCATATTAAGCTTAGATTTGGTTTTTTTGGAGGCAGACGAGGGGCACACTGAAGGGTTGGGTTAAACAGAGGTTATTCAATAAGGAGCTGGCTGTTATTCTAAAAGTGAACCGGGAGAACTTATAGACTGTCAGTGAGCAGGTACTGACAGCCTCGTAGACTGACACTCTGTGGATCTCCCAGGGGGGAAATGGGTAGACGACATGCATGCGCCCACATACATGTGCTCATGAGCATGTAGATATTTAGTCTACCACATGAGGTTTATAAAAGCTTCATTCTATGAATCTGACCCATATCTGTTTTGCCGGGAGTGTTTGTTGAAGTTGCTCTGAAGCGTGATGTCTTTCCTATAAATATGAGGTTCTGATTTCTGTTTCCTATCAACATTTTGTGAAATTATTCTAAAGGAACTGATCATTTCACTATCTTTATCCAAATGTTTTAATCACTGAACTTGTAAAAATGGCTTAAAGCTTGTGTGTTATTGATGAATAGAGCTTTAGACCTGATGATTTCATCGTATCACTGCTGTACTGGCACTATTTGAAACATAAATGAACAAAACGTTTTGTGAAAATTGGAATTCAATTAAATGCTAAAGAGAGGTTTGTAGAATGAATGGCAGTTTACCATAAATGTACACAGAGCTGGTACATATTTGACATGATGATATTTTTTTAGTAATGATAATGTGTATTCCTACCTCCTGTGTTCTCAGTGACCATCTTTACCAGGCTTTCATTTCTGGAACACCTCTATTTCTTGGCTCATGACTAACTGACCTGAGAGCTCCCCTCACAGTCACTTCATATTGTACCATAACTTAGAACTCTTCTACTGGTTGTATCATCTGCACATGCTGTAACTGAACCTACCTGTTACCTGAATCTATTTGCACAATCATCATCTTTTAATGCTGACTGTTGTACAAACAGTAAAGGTAGCATAAACATGTGCAGTGTGTTCATTCTTGTAAAGCCTAACGTCATATGATCTCTATTATATCTTTAGAAATCTTGAACTCTAGTTTTTCTTATTGTATCTTCCTTTCACATATTTTATGCTTATATGTACATATTTAGTTTTTTGACATCCAGTAGTAAGAATTTCATTGTGCAGGGAAACGTGTTTCTTTACTGCGCATGTGACAATAAATCTTTGAATCTTTAAATCTTGAACATTGTAAGTGCTTTGATTCACAGGTTACAGCGACATGCATCAGTCTGAAAGTGTTTTAGTAAATATACGTCTTTCTCAAATACTCCACATACAGAAGCCTAAAGGTTATTTTTATTATTTAGAGCTAATGTAAACTGAGCCAGTACCACTTACATATAAATCAGTCCCTCCGGGAAGTTGCAAGTTTTTTTGTGATGGCTGATTTCACAGCACTTTTTTCAAAAAGTTGTCAAAGTTGCAATTTTTTTTGTTTTGCTTAAGGTTTTATTAGTTTATACGCACACAAGTCAACCACTTTACACACACACTGTATGCACTGTTTCATTATAACATGAAAACTACAAGATATCGTAATCTCCATGACAACGACACTGACAGCCTGTCTCAGCGTCACTCAGACGTTACAGCATGAGCGACTTGTTTTACTTTCACTTTCAGAGGTTCTCCTCAAAGGTTCACTGGTTCAGCAGAAAGAGTTTAGGAAAGAGAAGAGGTTCCTCGTGTTCACTGGATGCAAACGTCACCTGGTTAATAATGTGTTTAAAAAATTAGCAACGTTCAAAAGAGTTCACATTAGTTACTGTAACGCTGACGGTTCCATTTATTTCTAATGTTCTCATATAACAGCAAACTGCTGACACAGCACAGTTTAGGACACACATAAGTTTTTTTTAAATATAATTTCTCACATTTTCCAAATACGGACATTAAACCGAACTCACCTCGTCTCTTTCAGCACTTCTATCAGACCCACAGCCTCCCTCTCTGCTCCTCTCTCTTCAGCCAATCTCTCCATGTTTTGCAGTCGAAAAGTTTTTGTCCAGCGATGATTTTCCTGTATAATCCACCATGACACAGTGTTTGGTTCAGAACAGCTTTCCACCACTCTTGTGTAAAACTTTAGGAACTTGGCTCTTGTTTTAGCTCTGATATCTGATGGAAACTGAACGACGTTTAGTGGCTCGGCTCAAAAACCGTAAGTAAACAGCTCGAGGCTACGAGGATTAGTCAGAACTTATCCGAGTGGCAGTGATTGGTCACAGAAGAAGGTGAAATACTTCATGTTTAGTTTCTTTAGAACGGGACAATGCAACTAATTGGCATTTTATATGACTAATCTAATGTTATATGGAATCTGATATGGAAGTTGTGGTGAGTTTGGTCCTCATAGCCGGCAGTAAGTCGGACCTTTTCTCGGTGAGGGTCGGACTCCTCCAGGGCTGCAATGAATAATATTTATAAAATGTTAAATTCTAAGAATAAAATGTATAAGGGAAAAAGTTACAATGTGAAATGAATAATTGGGCACAAATGATCCCAAAGCTGTGAACAAAGAGTTTAGCTCTGAACATATAGTCAGTGAACCTGTTGAGCGTATCAGTAAATGATAAGGCTGAGCAGATAGTTCAAATGTTTTTAAACAGTTTTCAGTTGTTAGTTTGGTTTTAGCTGAAAATGAACCTCAAATGAACCCACTGAATAATGTTTATGTGAGACATTTATTTCATCAAACAAAAGGTTAAGAGGGCCCCTGTGGTGGATTCACAAAGAACATCCAACACACCCACCATCCCAAGAGTCTGAAAGGAGATTTAATGTGAAAGTGGGGTGTAGTCTGGTTCAGCTAACACAACGTAAAACCTCTACATGCATAGACAACAAGTAAGTGCACACATGAATATCAGGCCAGAAAAGGAAAGTATTAAGTCTCCTGCCTACTGTCTCTGGGCTCCTGAGCCAGGAAAGAGCTGCATAATGAGCTGCAGAGATGAAAGCAGCTCTCCAGGCAGCAGGAGGTAAACTTCTTTGCACTGTGAAAAGTTTTTTTTAACTAAATCTCAGAGGACAAAACAGGAGCAGACCAAGCAGATGGTAATGATAAGATAAAACCACCTCCACAAGGAATGAATGCATGAACACATTTCTGCAGGTTTTACTTTTACTAGCTATATTTACACACATACCTGTACACACACATACACACACATAGGTCAGTTATTGGAAGATGTGTCCATTTTGAAATCTGTTCCAATGTAAAAGAAATAATGATTTGACTATTTCCTTCTTTTTGAACAGCCTCTCTTCAGAGGAGTAGTTTCCATCTATGAGCTGAGGGCTGGTTTTAGTGCAGCTAAGACCAGTGCAGGTTACTGCCATCTTAAAATAGCTCCAGAGCTTCACAGCAGCTATTTTTAAAGAGGTGCACATCATTTTTTCATTGAGGTACTCAATTAACCTGACGCTGAGGCCTGGTACTCACTCCTTTGTCGGGAGTTTGTCTCCAGGAGATGGGGGTGATGCTGGCGGTGCAAGGGCTGCAGCATGTGTGTACAGTATGTCTGATGCAGCGTGAGGGTTCTTTTGCTGCGCCTCACAACAGGAAGTGACACAATGAGCCACTCAGATCACGCTGCAGGTCATCAGTGTGTGAGCACAGGCTGTGCGATTGATACCGCAACGTTAACACACTGGAGTGTGAAGGAGGGAGAGTGCAGTCATGATGCTTACTGCACTTACAGTATGCACCACCGCACCTCTTGTGTGCACCCCTATTTATAATTAATCAATAAATGAATGGATTATTGTTTTTAAAGGACTGAGTAGGAAAAAAGTACCACATGTGCAAATATATTTGTAAATGGTAAAAATGGACCACTCAAATATATTTGTGCATAAAAAGAAACTGTGCAAATGATTCTGTGCAAGTAATGATTCTGATGATGCAGACTGTGAAAGCTGTGGACTGAAGGCTGCTGCACTTCTGATCTAGTGTCTCATAGAGGTCACTATCATACCAATAGATACTGATCTGCAGCACGTGAGGACATTGTCACGTGTTTCAAAAATGTCCTGCCTGGGATGCTCCCACATCTGCCAGTTTGGCAGGTGCAAACACATACGTGTGTCTCTCTCTGGCATGTGCTGAGTCAGCTAGCGCATTAAGTTTTTTTAATTGTTTGTTATTTGTATATTATTAAAATGCATTGTAGATGAAACATTTGTAATTAAAAAAATTCCAATATGACATGTCGTAGGCTCCTACGTAGACACAAGGTTAAAAACCAAACCAGACTTTAAGAAAAAGATAAAAACAAGAAGTCTACATTTCTCCAACTGAGGGTCTCGTTTGGGTCACTCTGGTTAATCCCAGGCCCTGATAGAGGAGAATTCTTTATGATCACATACACATCATATTAGCTTGTTAGTCTGAAGGACGTATACTCTACTCTTCCTAACAGGACTCCATCAACAACAGGTGAGCTACACAGAATCTGAATTTATTACTGAAGCACAACTAAAATAGGCAAAACGTCCCTGTGGAGATCATACACTCTGATATTTAATGAATTGCTTTAGAGGCTTGTTATGAACCTCTTCTGATTTTGAAATGAATCCTGATCTTTCGTTAGCTCTCAGAGGTTTTTGTTGCATAACAGATTTTAGGACTTTTATTTTATTTTCCAGAAAATCCAGCATCAGTCTGGTCTATTGAATTCTAAGCTAAATAAAACTGTGACATATGTTCCCAGGATCCAGTAGTGACTGTGGTTGTGTAGTTAATTAGAAGCAATGTGGCCACACTGTTAATCACCTCCACCCCGGCCCCTCTCACCGTTTGTTAATTCTGGATCTGTGAGATTACCTAGACTTAATGGACTCATTAATTATAACACACTTTGCTGTGTTTTTAATTAGTCATCTGTTCGTGTAACAAATCAGTGGTTGGCTCTTTTCCCCTTCATAGCCAGGAGCTTCGTGTTATGTGGCGTTACTCATAACAGCTGCTCGGTCGCCAGCCTGAACAGATGATGTGTCAGGTAACAGTGAGCGTCTGCTTTGTTTCCAGCGGATTGCGTTTTGGTCCTGTTGTCTCAGGAATGGCAGGGCTGGTCTGTGGGTTGTTTATTTCACCGTGCGGGTTCAGAAACGTGTCCACGGTTGTGTGCGAGTACCAATGGATGAGTTTGATATAACTTTGAGGAAAAGTTTTGGTTCATGGCGGTAAAAGCGAGGCTGTCGAATCTTGGCTGGACACAAGTGGAAATGTTTTTCTGATTTGTATATTTTGTGAAGTAGAAACTATAAAGCGCCAGCGTGTGTTAATTAGTGGCTGTAAAGTATTTCATCATGTAGCGTTTGGTATCAGCGTTGGGTTCTAACGAAGCTCCGGGAGCCGGTGGGACTCCTGCTACTGCCTCCTCCTGATCAGGCCTTTGCTGTTTCTGCGTTGTAATGGGAGTCAGATGCTATGCTGTTTATCACAGGCCTGAATTATTTACATGCAGTCTAATTATCTGTGAATGGGCCAAAAGAAGATCATTTACTTTTGAGTGGCTGTGGGCAGTGGACTGAGTCCTGTAAAGACTCCACACGCTTTACTTTTTGAAATGTTGCATAAGTTGCAACGAGAGTGAGCATCACTGTTAGTGTCAGCCATTAGATCAGACCCAGACCAGATCGTTGATTTGGACCCAAAATACCAGAGGATACACTCACAGCTTGGCTTTTACAGATTCATGTTTGCAGTTAGATATCCTCATTTATACTTTTTGCGGATGATGTGCTCCTCTATGCTCCATCGAACTACGACCTTCAGCCCTTGGTGGGGAGGTTCACAGTGAAGCAGTTGGAATGAAGATCAGCACATCAGAATCTGAGAACATGTTCCTCAATGTTAGATTGCCAATCTGGGTCAATAGGAGGTCTTATCTCAAGTTGATGAGTGAGGAGAATATGGGGCAGGTGACTGAATGTGTGTCGTTAGTGTATATGATGTCTGCTGCCCTGGGCTGGGAGTGGGGCGGACCCTCTGGTCTGGATCTGTGGTGGTGGGCTGCTCTACTGCCGTGGTGGGTGGGGCGGTCTGCCCGTCTCCACCCCAGAATGAATGGGACCTCCTCCTGGGTCTGGAGGCTGGTTTTGCCCTTAGGGTGTATGAGGAGTGTGAGTGGATGTGCAGCGTCTATTGTGTGTCTATGTATATTTGTTTAGGGCTATACGTGTGTGTATGAGGGTGGGAAGGTAGAGTTGTGTCTGTATGATAGTTTATCTGTCAGGTTGGGTCCTGTCCTCCTCTCTTCAGGGGCAGCCTAGGCCCCCCTGATGTGGGGCCTATCCTCCCCTGCCACACCTCCTGCCAGTGGGCGGTGCCTCTGTCCGTCGGTGTGTTGGTGGGCCTCGGTTGGGGGCTGGGGCATCTGCTGGCTTGCCCCATATGGCTGCTTGGCGGGGTCTGGGCCCTCTGGCTCTGTCGGGTCACCCTCAGGCCTTGGGTCTTGGTCCAGGCTGGATCTGCCTGGGTGTGGCCTGCTGCTGGCGGTGCCTCTGAGCCTATGGCTGCAGCCCCCTGGGGCTCTGGCACGGCGGCATCTGGGTGGCCCTCACAGGGTGAGCCTCTGTGCTCCTCCCAGTGTTGCGGCTGCCCATGCGGTGGTTTTCCGGGGATTCCCGTACCTCTTGTATTCTTTCTCCTCCACCCTTCTTTCTGTACCCTCATTTCCATCTCCATGTCCACTGGGATTCAAATTCAACCAAAAAACAATTCTAATTCGGACCAAACGATAGGATTGGACAATCCGGCTCACTGCTTGAATCCTCCATTAATGCTGCTGGAGCATTTTTCAGCAGAACATCCAGGAAGTGAGAGAAGGACAGAAGCAGCCGGCTATTAGAGCTTCAATTTTAGGAAAAAAAATACCAGAGTCCCAAAACAAAAAACACATTTTAAGCAGAAAACTAAAAACGTTTGGACGTAGAAAGAGGAGAAACCAGGGGGAACGTTTCTACAGCTGGAGTTTGGTTCTGTATTGTGTCTGAGACAACGAGCGGCGGCGGGTCGGAGGAGGCTGGTCTACGGATTTTACCCGAGGGGAGGGGTGAGAACTCTGAGACGTGTTTCTGTAAAGTAAGTAAGTAAAGTTTATTTCTATAGCACCTTTCACAGAAAAAATCACAAAGTGCTTCACAGAAAACAGAATCAAACATGATAAAACAAATAAAATCAATTAAACAAACAAAATATCATTACAAATCAAAATCATTAAACAACAACAAGAGAACACAAAATAGTTATTTAAAAGCACTTTTGAATAATTGGGTCTTCAGCTGCTTTTTAAAGGAGTCCAGACTGTCTATACAGCGTAAAACTAAAGGAAGGTCATTCCAAAGTCGCGGTGCAACAGACTGGAAGGAGCGATCACCTCGACTTTTAAATCTGGTCCTTGGAACTGTTAGGAGATTCTGGTCTGTGGACCTGAGAGCTCGGGTTGGAGCGTACGGCTTTATCAGTTCAGTAACATAAAGAGGAGCTTGACCATGTAGGGCCCTGAAAGTTAGAGTCAGGATTTTAAAATGAACTCTACATTTAACAGG